>JAADXK010000765.1:0-15965 GCA_023337805.1 Globisporangium barbulae | reverse complement strand
CTGCCAGCGGTCATTCCGCACAGCGTTGTTCAACGCATCACGAGAGCAGTCCTCGGTGCGATTCGCACTCGGAAACCTCACAACGTCTGCGTATCCATTAGACGCCGCGAGATCCATTGCGAGCGTCGTGCACCCACTCACAGTGCAATGCGCATCAGGTTGGGGTCCCATGTACACTCGCCTTCATACTCATACTGGAGCTTGAGGTCGTGGAGGCATTCGAGCATATCCACACGGTTGCAGCGCATGACTTGCGGAAACAGCCTTGAGTCGTGCTGGTAGTAGTTTGAGCGCCTTGCGAGACGGTTGAGCGTGCGGAGCATCTCTGCGTTGTTATATGATAGCCCAGCCAGGCGAGTGGCAAGATCTCTGCGTCTTGACATATACAATGGATCTGTGCATCTGCAGCGCTCGTGGCGCTGCTGCCAATAGCGCTAGCACAATGTCTAGAGGCATTCTCATCAGCGTAGGCGATGTCAGACCACCGCCAGCGCTCAAACTGACCCCTTGGTCCGTTTGCACGAAAGGTCATCTCATTAGTTTTCGGTTTCCTTCATTCCTTGCTCTCCATCGACGGCGTCGCCTCATAGAGCCATTGAAGGGTCTCTCCATCCGCATATACCAAGAAGAAGGCGAGCTTGGACAGCAGTCAGCGGAGCCATACACGAGAGCACCATGTTCCAGGTGCAGGAGGGCGGCGGCAGCAGCTACACGTCGACGATCTACGGCTTCATCCGCGACCAAAAGTACGAGGAGGCCGTGCGCATCCTGCAGATCGAGCTCGAGAACCACGCGCACAGCCGCGCGGCGCTCTCGCTGCTCGGCTACTGCTACTACCACATGCAGAACTTCAACGCGGCCGTGTCCATGTACGAGCAGCTCTGCAAGAACTACCCGGACGTGGACGAGTATCATTTATACCTCGCGCAATCGCTCTACAAGGCGGGCCAGTACGACGCGGCGTCGCGCAAGGCGAGCCAGCTCGAGAGCGACCAGTACGCGCAGCGCGTGCACTTGCTGCGCGCCGCGTCCTACTACGAGCAGAACGACATCAAGGCGACGCGCTCGATTCTCGAGCAGTGCATGCCGGACGACCCGACGACGATCGTCTTCGACGGCGCGATCGAGTACAAGGAGGGCAACTTTGAGAACGCGCGCAAGAAGTTCAGCGACGCGCTCAGCATCCTCGGATACCAGCCGGACCTGTCGTACAACATCGCGCTCTGTTACTTCAAGATGAAGCAGTACGGCAACGCGATGCGGCAGATCGCCGAGATCATCGAGAAGGGTGTGCGCGACCACCCGGAGCTGAGCGTCGGTAGCAAGAGCGAGACCAACACGGACGTCAAGAGCGTGCGCAACTCGACGGTGCTGCGCGAAACGGCACTCGTCGAGGCGTTCAACCTCAAGGCCGCGATCGAATACGAGATGAAGAACTACAAGGGCGCACGGGACGCGCTGCTCGACATGCCGCCACGCCAAGAGGAGGAGCTCGACCCAGTCTCACTGCACAACTTTGGTCTCATGAACATGGACGTGGACCCAAACGGCGGCTTCAAGAAGCTTAACTTTTTGTTGCAGAACCCGCCGTTTCCCGTTGAGACGTTCTCGAACCTGCTCATCCTGTACACGAAGCACGGCTTCCACGACCTCATGGCCGACGTGCTCGCCGAGAACACGCACCTGACGTTCCAGCTGCTCACGAAGGACTTTTACGACTTTATGGACGCGACCGTGACGCTGCAGACGTCGCCCGAGGACGCGTACCGCAAGTACGACGAGCTCGCGACCAAGCACGTCGAGGGGTTACGCAAACTCACGAAGAAGATCCAGGACGCGCGCATCGCGCAGTCGAACGAGGAGATCAAGAACTCACTCAAGGCGTACGACGACGCGCTCGAGGACTTCATGCCTGTGCTCATGGCGCAGGCCAACATCTACTGGGAGCGCGGCAACTACACGCAGGTGGAGAAGATCTTCCGCCAGACCGCCGAGTTCTGCTCCGAGCACGAGGCCTGGAAGCTCAACGTCGCACACGTGTTCTTCCTCCAGGGCAACAAGTACGAGCAGGCGATTCAGTACTATGAGCCGTTCGTGAAGAAGCACCAGGACAACCTGCTGGACGTGCAGGCGATCATCCTCGCGAACCTCTGTGTCTGCTACGTCATGAACACGGACAACGAGAAGGCCGAGGAGCTGCTGCGCTCCATCGAGCGCGAGGAGGAGGAGGAGTCCAGTCGCGACCCGGACAAGCGGCTCTTCCACTTGTGCATCGTCAACCTCGTCATCGGCACGCTCTACTGCTCCAAGGTATGTACGCAGGCACCTGTATGGCAGTGTTGAGCTCCTAGGTCTTGACACCGTGTTTCTATTGGTTGCAGAACAACTACGACTTTGGCATCTGCCGCGTGATGAAGAGCATGGAGCCGTACCACCGCAAGCTCGGCCCAGACACGTGGTACTACGCCAAGCGCTGCTTTCTCGGGCTCGCGGTCACGCTCGCGAAGCATATGACGACGATCCGCGACTCGACCATGGACGATATCCTCGAGTTCCTCGACTGCGCGGACCAGCACGGCAAGGATATCTACACGACCGCGGCGCCCGACGCGCAGAACAACAACGCCGCGGAGGTCAACCACACAATCAGCTACGAGGTGCGTATGTGTCAGGTGGAATCTGGATGGTCGGTCCCACGCAGTCGATGGTCTAACGAGTGATGGTGTGTGTTGATCTCGCTCTCTCTCTCTGCTCAGGCGCGAGTGCTCAAGCGCATGTTCCTCAAGCTCCGCTCGTAGTCTCAGCGCATGATTGTCCCTTCGTGAATCCTACATGCTGTTGCAAGAAGAGCGCTAGCCAAGCAAGAGAACTTGTGCGCATCCAAGTGAGCAGCTCTTCATACAAAAAATGTAGCCATCAGTCATCCGCCTCGCGACCATCACTCGCATTTAACAATAAAAAATCCCACTCCCTTTCAGAATTGTTCGATGCAAATTCTGCGT
This sequence comes from Globisporangium barbulae, assembly GCA_023337805.1. Lineage (NCBI taxonomy): Eukaryota > Oomycota > Peronosporomycetes > Pythiales > Pythiaceae > Globisporangium > Globisporangium barbulae. The sequence goes on along the minus strand of JAADXK010000765.1, from coordinate 12,963 downwards.
GGCGGTTGCTCAATGAAGGTTAGACGTTGCGCAATAGTAACGTTCCACGGTACTTCTCTCTCCTCCACCATCAGCTCTCTTCGCGTCATCACACAAAGCAAAGCGCTCTCCATTCCAGCAACGAGCTACAAACCCACAGAGCATCAGCCCAGAGAACGCAAGAAGGATGAGCCGCAAGCAGTCCATGACGACGTGTATCCTCTGCTGTCACGATATCGACAACGTCACGCGCTTCGACACCGTGGGCGCGTGCGGCCACACGGGCTGCTGCAGCCTCTGTGCGCTGCGCATGCGCCAGCTGCTGGGCAACGCGAGCTGCGCGATCTGCAAGGCCGACCTGGCGCGCGTAATCTGCATCGAGCACGACGGCGAGAGCTTCCACTCGTTTCAGGACTGGGGGGACAACATCGGTCCCACGCACGAATTCGACGAGGCCTCGGGCATGTTCTTCCTCAAGCGCGACTTCTCCAATCTGCACAAGCTGCGCGACCCGGTATGCAAGAAGTGCGGGAAGAACTTCGCGACGCTCGCGGCGCTCAAAACCCACCTGCTCGACGTGCACCAGCTGCAGTACTGCGCGATTTGCCTCGAGCACAAGAAGGTGTTTCTGCAGGAGCAGGAGACGTTCACGAAGGACCAGCTCAAGCGCCACAACACCAAGGGTACGCCGAGAGAGGGCTTCACGGGCCACCCGCGCTGCGACTTTTGCTTTTCGCGCCACTACTCGACCACGGAGCTCTACGACCACTTGCACAAGAATCACTTTGAGTGCGACATCTGCCTGCACTCGATGAACATTCAGAACCGCTACTACAAGAACTACCCGGACCTGGAGAACCACTTCCGCGCCGACCACTTTTTGTGCGAAGAGCCGATCTGTCTTAGCCGTAAGTTCGTCGTGTTCAAGTCGCATCTCGACCTGCAGGCCCACTTGGCCAAGGAGCACCCGCACATCAAGACGAGCCGCAAGATCGACGTGCACTTCACGATCCGCCGCGCGAACCACGGCGACGAGGCCGGCGCCAACAACGATGGCTTCGAGGACTACGAACGCTTCCAGCAGCAGAGTGGAAACGACCGCAACACGATCAACGTCGCCGATTTCCCGTCGCTTGCAAGCGGCGGCCCCAGTGGCGGCTCGCTGTTTTGGGAGAATCAGGCGATGACGCGGCCGCGCATGGAAGATTTCCCTGAGCTTGGCGGTGGAGGCGGCGGCGCTGGAAGAGGCGGTGGCGGTGGCGGCACGTCGTTCCGCAACGCGCTGGCGCCGCCGCCGACGCCAGCGATGTTGGCGCACATGAACAACGACGACTCGTGGGAATACCCGGAGCTCGCGAGTGCGGCCGCCGCGCTCGGAGCGAACAACCCGCTGCTGCGCTTCGTGAAGCCTGCCAAGGTGAAGAAGGGCAAGAAGGGCGGAGGTAATGGCAATGCGAGACCGTCGCCAGTCGCAAGAGCCTCAGCTGCAGCAGCTGATGAGCTGGAGGAGAAGGCCGCTGCGCCATCGGAAGACGAGGACGACGACGAGGAAGAAGAGCAGGACTCGAGTCCACATAACTCGAAGAGCGCGATTGTGCTCAAGCTGCGCCAGGTGCTGGGCAGCGACGCCAAGTATGAGGTGTTCCGTGAAGACTGCAAGGCGTTCCGTCTCGCTGAGGTGGACATCCCGTCGTTCTACGCCAAGATGAAGGACCTTTTTTCGGCCGAGGACTTTGAGAAGCTCTTCCTGCGGCTTATGCGCCTCTTCCCGGACAGAGAGCAGGTCGACAAGTTTTTTGCGCACCACAGGCAGCTGACCAAGCGCCGGAACCAGGGCTTCAAGGACACCCAGTCGAAGAAGAACAAGCAGCAGCAGAAGCAGCCAGTGGGCGCTGCGCCAACCAGCAAGAACGGCAACAAGGCTCGCCGTCCGCAGCAGCTGCCGCAGCCTGCGGCCGCTGGATGGGCCAACGCACTCCGTGAGACTGGCGCGTCGCCCGGCGCTCGAGGGTCCAACGGCCGCCGCGGACCATCCGTGATTGTGCACAACACCAACACGCGCGAGATCCTCGGACGTGACGACTCGCCGAAGACCACGTGGCGGTCGTCGCAGACGTGGCAGGCGCCGGTCTCAGCGCCTTCTCTGTCATCTGCTGCTGCGGTCGGCTTGACGCCCACGACCACGAAGATCCAGACCGCGCCAATTGACTCGTTCTCCAGTCTTGCTGTCAGTACCACGAGTGCCAGCAGCAATGATGCTTCGTACGCCAGCGCATCACTGAACCAGGGAGGAGGATCCGCCGCCCCCGGCCGCCCAGCGCAGCCCAAGTTCAAGGTGACGGACAAGAGCGACTTTCCTGGATTGCCGAGTGCGGGACGACCTGTGGGTGTGGTGGCCGTGACGCGCGCGACCTGGGACGACCAGGTGCAGCAGATCGCGCACAACGGACCTGTGGTGCTCGATCCAAAGAGCTCGGCTGGTGGCAAGAAGAAGCAGAAGAAGAAAAGCATGACGCTCGCCGAGATGGCCATGAAGTTCTCGTAGAGGGTGCGTGTTCTTTAGCTGTAGATAAAAAGCAGTGCAGTTCCTGATTGAGAGCAGACAGTGTAAGACGTGAGAAATGAAATAGAGAATGCTGTGCGGAAATATGGAGAGCACAATTTCATAAACTTTGAACTTTCTACGAGGCGAAAAGCGAGACGAATGGGTCGGGAGGCATTTAGCTAATGCCGAGATGTGCCATGATCTTGTCGAGTTTGGCTTCGATGGAGCTGAGACGCTCTTCCAGCGCCGCGTTGTTGCCAGAATCGCTGCTGTGGTTGGCAGTACGTGGGGTGGTCGGCGCCGAGTACGACTGGGCAGGTGACGAGTAGGCACCAGCGGACGAGGAGGACGATGCCCCACCGCTCGGACGTCGGAAGGAGGCACCCGATGAAGTGCCGTTCGCGGTCCCGTTGCTGCTCGACGCACCGCCGACTTGTCCGCCCTTCCGAGCCGCAGCTTCGCGGTTCTTGCGCATGATCTCAGCAAAGCCGCCGCTGCTTGCAGGTGACGATGCAGGAGCTGGCGCGGTAGACCCAGAGCTTCCGTTGCTGTCGTTGTTTTCGTTCAACATATTGCAACAGACAAGAATCAGTCAGTCAGATATGCAACGCAGGATGCCATACTACCTCTCAATCGCACAAGCGGTACTCTACTCACCGAATTGGTGTGCTCCCCGTTCGCTTCAAGTTCCCGCCTGACTTGATCGCCGCCATCATGGCACTCATGCCGCCGCCGCCACCACCACTGCTACCACCAGTGTCACTGCTTGCGCCACCGCCGCCACCGCCGCCACCGCTGCAAGACATGACAGAATCCAGCAGTGTGTGTGAATACCTCATGACAGATTTACGCCAGCCTCACACAACATAAACACGCATATGTACACATACGTGACAGCAGCAAGTGGCGACGATTCGCGCGTCGCCACTTTCTTGAGCCGCGTGCCCTTCTGGATATCCGCGAGCAGCCCGCCTCGCCCCGCAGCAGCAGGCGGCATTGACGATGCCACGGCTGCTGGTGTGCTCGCTTTAGATGCACCACTGTTGCTGTGGCTGCTGTGCTTTGGCGGTGTCTTCGTCGCAGCCGATGATGAAGGGCGGTCCCATGTCGTCACTTTCGTTTGCGGGTTGTAGTAGTATTCCTGTTGAAGCCAGACGCACAAGGCCACGCGCAAGACACACACAGAGATGCACATGAACGCGTGAGCACCGAGTGACCAGCAGACATACGCGCAGCACAACGACCAGCAGCAGATGTACCTTTCCGTCCTGCGTCTTGTACGCGAGCCATGGCGCCGGGAGAGTCATCGTCGAGAGAGAGAGCGCGGGGCACACACGCGAGGGGCTTCTTTTGCTGCTGCTGCGCTTTTCTGAGCTTTTCGATTGTGCGACGGATATGTTATCATCCCCATTGTCCGTCAAAGTACGAGCTAAACTCCAGTTCTTTTCCGCTAAAGTGCGAATTATGCATTGGAATCATGCGTTAGTTATACAAAGTAAAAATCTAAACACGCTGAGATGTGTGTCCCTTCAACGTGGGTACACATTCCTGCGAGCTCGACCTTGAAGAACTCTTTCCGCACTTCAGCACTCATGCAGAGTCCACTGCAGCAGCAGACGGTGGCCATGATGCCGCCGCTCACGTCGTCGTGCGCAGGTACTGTTGGTGGCGACAACGAGAAGCTCTTCGTGGACCGGCGCGCGGACGAGCAGAGAGCCGCAAAGAAGAAAGAGCCCTGGAGCAGCAACCATCTGCGGCTGCTCTACCTGCTCTCCAAGTTCGCCATGTTCCCCAACTTCATGGACGACGAGGAGAACTGGCTGCGTAATCTACCGCTGCTCGTGCTCGTGTACGAGGCGATCGTGGTCGGCATCCTGGACTACGACTACTCACCCGTGTGCACCAATATCGTCAAGAACGGCCAGTCGCGCCGCATATGGATGAACATCAGCCAGGACGCCAAGGCTGCGATCGACGACCTGCGCGAGCACAACCTCGTCAAGGCGCTCAAGACCTGCAGCGAGGACTTCCAGCCCTCCACGGCCTTCCAGGTCACGCCGCAGGCCGTCACGGAACTCGATACGCTCGCGGCCAGTGAGAAGAAGCGTATCGACGCGTTTCTGTCCAATAACCTGTCGCCGCCGCACGCGCTGCATTCAGCCAACTCGAGCATGATCCTCTTCGACAGCAACCTGGTCACAATCACCTTCGATGTAGATGACGGCAAGTTCCGCCTCGTGCGCAACGACGGCTCCGTGTTCGTTTCGCGGGTCACGGACGTCGAAGAAGTGTCGTACGTCTCGAGCCCGTACTTGCCGAACTGCCTCATGAAGAACGAGGCGACATTTTCATCGAACGCGCACCGCGCCGGGCTCTGTAGACAGGGTGTGAATGGCATCAAGGACGAGCTATCGTTCGCGATCGTGCTCGCGAACGTGCGCGTGATGGTCGGCGAGTGGATCCCCTTCGGTCCGAACCAGATAGTGACGCTCAACGACCGACTCGGCTCGCTCGAGCGCTGCCAGGGCGGGCTTTTCACGTCCGAGCTCGACCTGAACCCGACGGGTACACGGCTGTATCTGAACCCCGGGCTGACGAAGATCGCGATCGTGGACTTTGATTTCGAGAGCTTCACGAACTTTGAGGCCGACATCCACGCGCCCAATCAGGACGGCATCGTGCAGATCGAGAGCTTCGGCATGCACCTGAACGGCGACGGTACGATCGTGTATGGCATGTACATCGACGCGATCATGGACCAACCGGCCGAGTCGATCTGCGTCGACCATCTATCGCGCCTGCTCGTTGACGTGGACTTGGACTCGTCCAAGATCATCGACGATCTGCTCTCGCCCCACCAACGCGGGCTCATGGACATGCTCTTCATGCACGACGCCACGTCACGCAGTAAGTTCAATCTGATCACGGCGGCCGAGATCCTTCCGAAGCTTCCGGTGCGCGAGTACCTGGACCGCGACGAGAAGGAGAACGAGCTCAAGCAGGTACTGGGCGAGATCCACGCCGTGTACGACCTGAGCGAGGACGACAAGATCCTCGTGGGCCGAGATGGGATGCTGCTCGTGGGGCCGAATTCGAACCAGCACGAGCCGCTGATCCTCTCATACCTGGCGCTGCTCTCGAAGGAACTCTTCATCCGGTTCTTTTTCAAGCGGACTTTCATTCTCGATGACATGCTCAACCACGCGCGCGCGTACATGAAGAGCTTTGAGATGAACCCTGAGGCGCTCGGAGGCATGCGCTCGAAAGTGGACCAGTGCTCGCACGACCTCGTAATTTTGGAAGAAATTCTTGGCCTGCTGCGCGAGTCCATGCGCGCCATGAAGCTACCAAAGTGCCCACAGGACGCGAGCGGAAAGCTTCTGTACGAGCAGCTCCAGCTTCGAAAGGTGAGCACATGGACAGAAGCAATCGTGTTGGACATGGTTAAATTGAATCACGTTGTTGTCTTGCGTATGTTCCCAGACCCATACGGACCTCGAGATCCGATGCAAGGACCTCGCGAAGCTGCTGCGCGGCTTCCGCGCCAAGCTCAAGCAGGTGCAGAGTCAGAGCGGCAACATGGCCAAGACGCTGCTCGAGACGATTGTACACAGCGTCGAGCGCAACCTCGGCGTGCTCGCGGAGGGCATGCGCGCGACCGAACATTCGATGGCGTCGTCCTTCGACTTTGTGCTCGTCATCTTCACGGGCTTTTTTGCGTTCGAGCTAATCGACCGCATCACGGACGGCGACTTGCTGGGCATTGACGGCAAGACCATCGCGTCACTCGAGTGGGCGAACGACCTGCTCGTGCATCGCATCGTGAAGATCCCGGGTCTCTGGTTCTTCGTGGACGTCTCGTGGATGCTGCTCATCGCGGCGTCGCTCCGCGTCTCGATCTCGTTCATCATCGATCACTTGACCAAAATCCACACAGTCAAGTTCTCGCTCTGCGAGCGCGTCAACATCGCGGCGCTCGAGAATTTCATGGAGCAGTGCAAGATCGTCGAGTCGCGGAGCTCCAACTTCACGGCCGAGACTAAGCTCGTCAAGGTCGTCTGGCGCGACCATCGTAACAAGTGGCGCAACCGCCTGCCCGCGTGGGAGAAAGGCGTGGGGATCAAGTGGAACTTTGGCGCGCTGCTGCGCACGCAGATCACGTTTGATCTCATTAACCACTTTATTCTGGAGATTACGTTCCAAGTACGTATTGCGTGCATGAATGTATGGCCAGGATGTGTTCACTGGGCTGCTGTTGGTCTCACTTGCAATTTACCTTGAAATTACGCAGGGGAAAATCCAGTCCACATCGAAAGAGCTCTACGAGAAGCTCATGCAAGAGATGCGAGAGTACGTTTTCTTTCTTTGACTCTGTTTATGTGCGTAGCCCAAGCATCCGGCTTGACAAGAGTGGTGTGTGTGTTTGCTGTTATGTTGTCGGACAGCAACGGCTGCTTTGATGAGCACTACAGCGTGCGGTGTGTCCATAAGTGCAACTCGATGCGGCCACGGATTCGCAAGGACTCAATCCGACGCATGCTGAAGCGCGGGAGCAATGCGCTCATTCACCCGACGCACGACCCGTAAAGTGTTAGTGGGCTGTGGAGGTATTGCACGGCTGAAGGTGTATTTGTTTATTCATCTGATTAGATTCCGTTTGTCACCGCCATCCGTCCACTGTGCTGCTGCTACTGGCTGGAGCTGGTGATGTCGCGCAAGCTGTCGGCCGGCTGTGGATGGCACCTCAACCTCGCTCTTCGAGTACGCCCGTCGGAGCTTGGGGTCTACGATAGTAAGCGACGGCGATGGCTCCGAGGATGCTTTCAGAGCGCCATCCTGTGTGTTCGTTCCAACATGCAAGTAGTTAGCGTCGTGAGCTCTTCGTACTTGTGTGACTCCAAGATACCTGGGTACCTTGATCGTGCCGTTCCGCTCGAAGATCTTCTCGAGCGCCTGGAAGCGCACTTCGACCTGATGACGCGACTTGAGTGCCTCGAGCTTGTGTTTGCGAGCCACGGCGCGCTTCGTCCGGGACTCGCTCGTCAGCTCTTCGCGACTCATTTGGTCTTCATTGGCGACGCTGCTGCCGCTCCCATTTAGTCCAGTGTGTGAGTAGCGCAGATCCGAGAGCTCGTCTGCGATGGACTGTGACGGCGCGTGCGTGATCGCGTCCAGGATGAAGCGCCGCCGCTCCATCGAGAGCTGCGTGTTGATGTCCAGGAAGCCTGCGCTCTGGTGCTATTGAGCACAACACAACCACAGCTCTAAGCATGAAGAGAGCTCGTAACCCAAGCAGGCATTGCATGCATAGCCTACCTCCATCTTCTTGGTGAGCTGCATGAACATCGCCTCGTGTTTCTCGAGCGACGTCTTGTTGTGCTTGGCATGCGGCGTGAGGAAGTCGACGAACTCCTGGAAGTCGATCAGTCCGTTCGCGTCCTTATCGAGCTTCTCGACAATGTCTTTGATCTCGATCGGGTCTGTCACAATGCCGATCGAGAGCATCGGGTCCTCGAGCTCCTGTTGAGTGATCGCACACGTGGGTATGATGAGGCTTAAACTCAATGACACTAACCACTACTCACATTACACTACAATCAGGACGCACCTCGACCGAGATCTTGCCGGACCCGTCGGCGTCGAGCGCATTGAACCACTGCCGCAGCATCCTCTTCTGCTCAGCCGAGAACTCGAAGCGCCGCTGCTTGGCGTGCTTACCCAGCCACGCGTTCTGCTCCTGGCGGCGCACATCATCCTGGAGCTGCCGCTGCTTGGCGTACATCTCGTCGAGGCTAGCATTTGGTTCGCGCTCCGTGCGCCACCACTCGTGTTGCCTATGCGGTTTCAGTGGATGGTGGTGAGTGCGCTGCTCTTGCAGTGTCGTCTTTGGCGTCGGGCTCAGCTGCTGCTGTTTGTCCTGGTCCCGTCGCTGCTCATCTGTGATCGATCGTCGCGCGTTGCGGACATCTACGGCGTCGCGAAGCTGTCTGTATCCGTGCACAGCGTTCATGCATCAAGCGCAGCAGCAAGCACGGAGCCGTGCGGCTGAAGCAAGCAAATGTAGCCATGTCGTGTTAGCCCCCAAAAATACAGCTATAAATACAGCGTCTCAAAATGTGATTTAGGAAGGTGGTCAGTCTTTCTGATAGAATGCTTCGATGTTTTCACAAAACGTGCATTAGTTGTTGGTGTAACACACCATCACTACACCATAATATGGTGTAAGATAGTAAAATAGAAACAAGCCACAAATACGCCATTAATCCTTGGTTACACAATGTACCCCTCATGTTACAAAGGCCATTTCACTTGCGTTCAGTATAGTCTTGAACCTAGTACACTGGAGTGCAGGGATCAGCGCTGTACTGAACACAAATGAAATGGACTTCGTACTTAAGCGCAATTTTTCTCGCTTCCTACGCTTATTTTTTGTGAACATGTCTTTCTTTCTGTGATGTGTTGCAGTGCACGCGACTGCCAGATCAAATAAACGCAACACACCAGCATGAGCACGCCCCTGAAGCGCGAGCGCGGTGGCGACGGCGCGGACGACGATGTCCCATCGATGGCCGTGACGCTCCCGCGCAAGCTGCAGCGCGTGCTGTCGGATGCGCTCTCCCCCGTCTCCCCCACCGTCGCAGCGGGCGTCCTTCCGCGCCCATCAATCTACGCTGCGCCTCGCCCTCAAGCAGTCGAAGCCCCGCCGACGCCGCCGCGGTCTGCTTCTGCTACGGATCCGATCCAAGCCCTCGAGACCATTCGCGGCCGCCTGGCGCGCGCGACGGACCCGCATCTGCAGGCGAAGCTGCTGCTGCAGTTCAGCCACGTGGCGATCTCCCCTGGCGCGCCGACGAACTCGGCGATCGACTTTCTGTTTTCGTTCCTGCAGCAGAGCCAGTCGGCACCTTCCTCCTCCTCCGCGGCCCAAGATGGGAAGAGCGAGCGTGACGCCGAGCCAGCGGTGAGCAGGACCACGGGCGGACCCATCGTCGTGGGTGCAATCGTGCGCGGCCTGCGCAAGCTGCTGACCGTGAAGGCCAAGGTCGTGGAGCCGATGATCCAGGTGGACGCCATGGGCGAGCAGCTCATGCAGTGCGTGAGCGTCGCCGAGGACTTCAAGCTGCGCCAGGATATGATGCAAATTGTCGTGGACTGTCTCATGATCACCAAGGCGCACGCGCAGATCGAGACGCTGCTGGGCACGTGTGTGCGCGACCACGACCCGGCCATGCAGGCGATTTGTCTACAGGGATACCTGCGGCTGCATGACGCCGGGTATCACTTCACGACCGCCCCCGCCAAGCTCTTTGACCTCGCGACCACGTTGCTGTTGCATGGAGGCAATGATGGCAATGGTGGAGACCAGAAGCAGGAGCGCGTCCAGCTTTGGGCCGTGCGCCTGGTCACAGCGCTCACTCAGCTGCACCCGCTCCTGGACGTGACTTCTAAGTTCTTTGCGCATGGCTCGACACTCCGTGACACGGCCTTCTACGTGCTCTGCGTGAGCGCACACGGGGTATCAGCGAGCGTTCGCGAGGAGATCGCGCTGAGTCTGCGAGTGTTCAAGGATGCGTCGACGCACGTGGTCGAGCATGCGCTGCAGAAGACACAGATCAGTGAAGAGCTCTCGGAGGACTCGGCACTAAGGACGGTGCTCATGCTCTCGAGTGGCACTTTGCTGGATCTCTTGGAGGACAAGGTGGACGAGGTACGTAGCATCGTGTCCAACTGATTGGCATGCTTACCTATGACGTGAGGACTCATCTGTGTTTCCTCTCGATGCGCTTACTAGGTCTCTGCTGAGGCATCCCGGACGATCGGATATTTGGCCAAGGCTGCAAAGTGGAGTGAGCAGATTCTCGACCGCACGATCTCCGCCCACGTGGATCTGCTCCCAGTCGCATCCACGTCGAAGAGCCGCTTGCTCGCACTCGTGCGAACGCTGGAGCAGCTGTTGATGCAGCGCAAGGAGCATTACGGAGCCGAGTTCTCGCTGACTAGCGAAGAGGTGCGGTTGCGAAAGAACTGATAGTGTCCAGTCATTGTCAGAACCTGAACAATAGGATTCTCACCTCTGCTGTGATGTGTTGTTGTACCAGGCGAACTACATCTTGCGTGACGAAGCGATTCAAACAGACACTTCTGCAATGCTCTCGATCCTGTCTGTGCTGGTTCGCTGCGATACCTGCAGCGTCTGGATGGTGCAGCGGGTTGTCGAATACGCATTGCTGGTAGCAGATTCTATTGTGGACGACACAGTCGTAGATGGCGGTCAGAGCAAGCAACAGCTATTAAGACTGACCAGAGAGATCCAGATCAAGTGCGGAGCGACAATCCAGATAAACACTGCGTTGGTAGACAAGCTGAGTCAAGAAGTTACTCAGCAGTTGAGCAGCGCGAAAGCTGAAGTTTGCTCGCTACTGCGTGGCAAAAGCGAAAAAGCCAGTGTGTCAAGTGGCAGTGGCTCGAAATCTCGATCGATCAGCGTGCAGTCGGAGATCTCGCCTCGTCCGTCGTCAAGCAAAGAGCTGCTGGCAGGCTCGAGCGAGCGCAACGAGTCTTCTGATTACAAGAAACTGCTCCAGCTCCCGTCTGGCGAGCAGGGCTTCACGTCAGGTCTCAAATCGGTACGTGGCTCTATCAATGGGACGATTTCAACGCCACTGGAAGTCTTTGCATCGCTAACGTTGTTGTGCTACATGCACAGATCCTTCGCCTACGCAAGACTGCTGATATGAAGAGCGAGGCGTCGGGTTTGCGGATCGTTGAGCTGCTTCTCCAGCTCAAGCAGCACGTCAAGTCTTTTCCAGATACAGCAATCCCACCATCAACAAAGACTTCTTCGTACGTCTCCATGGACGCCATGCTGGGTAACAGCAGTGGCAGCAGCAGTAGTACCAACGACAGTAGTAGAAAGAAACTGAGCGAGTTCTCTCGACTCGCTCTTCCTGTGGCATTGATCCGTGGCTGCGAAGAGATTGTGCGCCTTGGAAGCGACTTGTACGTCAAGGAGAGCGGACTGAGCAGCAGGTCGCGAGCTGAGCTCGTGCAGGTACTGCCTTCGTGTCGCCTTGCTTGTGAATCTTCGAACAACCTCACTGATTTTGTTGTATGTTTCGCATGCAATAGCTCACTCTCCTCGCGCGAGTTGGTCTGATGATCTCTCGACTGCACACTTTGAAGAAAGGCGATAGCGAGATTGTAGCCAGCTTGCAGTGGCTGGCCAGTCAAGCGTCCCAGCTCCGGTTTTTGCTCAGCGACGACACAGCAACGATGTGGTTCAGTGCTCAGTTGCTGAGTGGCATCTCCTCGCTGGACGAATTAAAGCGTGAGTTTGTCGATATTGTTCGCAAAGCGTGGTCACACGCACTGCTGCAAGCCCTGTCTGTTCTTCAGAGCCAACCTTCGCGCTGCACGTCTGCAGTCATCTACGAGCCAAAGGCGAACAACATGGAGCCGCGCGAGATCGTTGCGCAGTGGCCGTTCACTGTCCGAGTCCAGAGCGTCGTGGAGAACCTGAGCGATCTCACTCGAGTCTTCATCAAGGTGCGCACACCTTTTGAATATGGCCTGATGAAGCTGTGTCACTTACGAGCCCTCACTTATTGATTTGCTGTTCCACTAGAGCGTGCTTCCGAATGGAGAAACGGCGTATCACCACGTGCCGGTGCACGCGATCAGCTTCAAAGCGAGCCGGTCGAGCTACCTCATCGACCACAGCATCAAGCTGACGATCTCGCCGTTCTCCGATCCGACCAGCTACTCGGTTGCGCTTTGTCTGCAGCACCCAGCGCTGCCTGGAGCGCTCGAGGTACGTAATGCGAACGCTGAGAGTGTTTTCAATGGAGGAGACAACATCAGGCTAACATAAGCTTGATCTTCCTGACACAACACTGTAGATGGTCAAGAGCGACAGCAGTCCACAGACCCAATTCCCGTTCACAGAAATCTCCGAGCCTGTGAGCGAACGCATTTTCCACCGCACGAACTCGACGATCCGCAGAGGGTAAGAACGGATGCTAACGTTGGCTTCAAGTGCTTTGCTGTACATTGTGTTTGTTTGGCCGACGTGCGATCCCGAGCCGAGGCGCAGGAGTGCCAGGTAAAGTGCAATGGACTCTCATGCATGTTTTCTAGAGATTGACTGACCTGTCTTCGCGAAGCTCAGGAGAGCACGCTGATGTTGAGGTTGATGAGGTCCGCGAACGAGAACGTACTCGGGTACACGAGCCTGGCCGTCTGCTGCACCGTGCTACCCGAGATCTCGTACACGTACACGCTCTTGAACTGCCGGCGCAGGAGCTTCATGATCACGATGGTCCAGTAGTCGCTGGTCTGCAGCACGTACTTGTTGTTAGCGATCACGAAGCCGTTGCTGTAGATGCCGTCGGCCGACGCGAACTTCATGCCTTTGATCATGAGGTAGTTCTCAAAGGACG
>JAADXK010000764.1:0-15971 GCA_023337805.1 Globisporangium barbulae | reverse complement strand
GATTATTAGCAGGCAAGTGTACGCTAATGGAAAACAGTTCGAGCGCGTGCCTGATTTGAAGGCAGCGCTATTTGAGGCATGGGAGGCAATCCCGCATGCCACACTAGTGTCGCTTGTTCGCTCGATGCCGCGACGATGCGTTGAGGTTGTCGAGAAGAAGGGTAATAAAACGCACTATTAAATACGGCGAGTCTTGTTTGTTCATTATTTATACTTAACATTTGTATCGTCATGGTGTACGATTTAATGTGTCGCGGTGGCCAAAACAGAAATTTGTATGTGCTAACAATTGCTATTTCGCAAAGCGCAGGGGACCTCACACATAGGATGTTTCTACCAGTGAAATACACCACATATCTAAACAGCATCCGCAAATTCGTAAAATTGATCGAGCAGTGGGTAAAAACGTGGGTGTACGATATTACCTGTCGCGGAGTGTACATCAGTATGAGCTCATGGCAATAGCCAGTGAGAACCAATTCACATTCCATTTCTTATACTAGATTTACTGAGTTGTAATTATCTCAGCAACCCTTTAAAGCATGCCACAACTAATCATACTACCTAGTACAAATCGCAAGACATTAAATAGACACATTGTGCAACCACCCTATCATGAGCGACGCGACGAAAGCAAGGGTGGGACCATCAGAGGGCCAGTCCAATTACGCACCCGTTCAGTTGGTTCTATGGCGACCGCCACAACGCAAAGCATGAACGCTTCATCTTCAGCACACCGCCGCATCTCCGTCGCGATGTCTGCGCCAGCGCACACGCTCAATGCACACAGGCGACCGACTAGCATTTAAAGACTTTACCTCCAAGTAAAGCACATCCCGCCCCCGCGCGAGATACCGACTACCAAAGGCGCTCGCTGTACGAGCGTAGTACGTGAGACCGACCAACAGCGCAGACACCACAGTCTCCAGTCGTCCATCCATCCATTCGTGCCACGCGCGACTCGCCTACCTAAAAAGCTACAGCTACAGTATCGTACAGAGATGACGTCTTCCGGATGCTGGCAGTGCATTAAGGGCGCGTTCACCAAGCCGTTCAAGAGCAGCAGCTACAAGGTGCGCAAGACGCACTCGGACCCGCTCGAGGTTGAGTTCTCGCACCGGCCGCGGTTCAATCCGCACTCGCCCAGCTCCCAGTCGCAGTCGATGACCGCGGGCCGCGCGGACCGGTACTCGGCCGGCCTGGCCACGAACGTGTCGTCCACCTCGAGCTTCGACGCCACGAGCTACGAGCAGGCGTACGAGGCGTCCATCAAGAAGACCGAGTTCATGTTCTACTGCGGGTGCGACACGCCCAAGTCCGAGAATGGCCGCGAAGGTGGCGGCGGCGGTGCATTCAGCTTCTCGTCGTCGACCGCGCCGTCCGAGTACAGCGAGGATGAGGAGCTCGTGAGCGAGGAGCGCGCGTCGCGCGTGGTGACGCCCAAGATCTCGCATCAGATCCCCGTCTTCTTCTCGCCGCGCAACGCCGTGCCCATGCTGCCGCGCCCCAAACCGCGCGAGAAGCCACGGCCCATGCGCATGGCGAGCACACGGGTGCCGTCGTTCATCAACGTGAATCCCGTGAAAAGCCGAGGCACTGACGCGCTTTAGAACGAATAAACGCGTGCGAACAGGTGTCCAGGGTGGAGAAATACTAGGCGCGTGGTGAATGGCGATGCTGTAGGTGCTACAGAATAAATGAACGAAATGCTGTGATCCCGAGCGTCGTTTGGCGCCAAGAGCAACCAAGAGCGCAGTGAAGAGACGTGAAGAGTGACCGCCAAGCGGCCAGCGCCAAGCGAAAGTGAGAAGCCACCACAACGAGAACGGGAATTCTGTGTGGGGATGCCTACGAACTACATGTAAGAATGGGATTTCTATATTTTTGACTAGCTGCGTTGTGTGTTGTAATGCATGGCTCTTCGTCAGTCTTTCGTGACTTTGTGGATCCCTGGCAGATATGAGCCAAGGCGACAGAAGATTTCACGGAGCGACCGAGCGGATCATCCATTTCCAACGTGCTGGCGATCGCAAATGCCTTCTTCACCGAGCGCTGCTGGTTTGTTGAAGCGTGGCACTGGCATGCTTTCCTCCTTCCTGTTGTGTGGGAACGATGGCCCACTCAACAAACGACACATGGAAGAAGAGCGTGGCTGTTGTCAGTGGCCGATTGGGGATTGCGCGTGTTCGCTTTTGAAGATGCGATAGCGACGGCATCAACAATGATGCGGAGACACGTGCAAAGGCATCTGTCTATCTGTATGAGTTCGTTTCTACATATATGCAGACAGAGCTTTGTTGGGGCCGGAGAATGGCATAGTGAGCGGGTCACGAGCTCTGTACGCAGTAGAGTCTCAACACCACAGTGGCATGTTCCTGTCGAACGTGATCATACTGATGTTTTGATCTGATTCCCGTAAATACACATTATCATTTTGAGAAGGACATTGACACGAGATTTTTGCAAAGTATACACAATTTTCAACAACTAAATTATCTTGACATCATATTATAGAGGTACCACATGTCAGGAAAAGGCAGCACCATCCCACGCCGCTTCGACTCAGAAATCCATGCAATCGGCCAAGTGCTTGCCACCAGCTGGCTTCGGCGCACGTTCTTTCTCGTACACTCCCCTTTACAGTCGGCACGAAACCATCCATCCAGTCAGCTCCGGTTCATGCGCGACAAGTCAAGTCGGTCCACCCAACGCCACACCGCGCGCTCTAATCTCTGCTCATAACCCAACTCGACAGCTCCAGAGTACCTCAGTCCCCGCACACTCCAACCACATCCCAACCTTAACAATGCGCGGCTTCATGCGATCGATCGGCCTCGGTGGCCTCTTCCGCCGCTCGCGCGGCTCCTCGGGCGCGGCTACGGCCGCGTTCCGCCCCGTGGCCAACCCGTTCATCGCCGTGCTCGAAGAAAAGAGCTCCAGTTCGTCCCGCCAGATGCGCACGAGCGCATCACAGGTGCTCATCGAGCCCGTGCGCGACTCGCGCACCAGCAGCGTCGTCGAGCGCCCGCAGTTCCTCTTCTTCTGCGGTTCCGAATCCAGCGGCGCGCGCATGCCATCGCTCTCCAGCGCACGCATGACCGCAACGCTCAAGCAGCAGCAGGAGATCGCGGCGCAGCCCGTCATCTCGCACCGCATGCCCGTATTCTTCTCGGCCCACTGCACGTTCCCGACCGTGTCGCCGACTTCGATGTCCGGCCGTCCGAGCGCCTCTATCTTCAACTAGGGCGGCCATTCGTCGTCTCCGCCACAAACCGTATTCGTTCCTGTCCACCCCCAAGTTTTGAAGTAAATTAATGCCAGCCTCATCAGCTGACCGTGGAAGCGTCCAGCCTCCAAGACCACCAACCATCAGCCAACAAGCAACAAGCAAGTCAGATCGTCACCATCCAGCTCAGCAACGAACGAAGTTGCCGCAGCCTCAACATCAGCACCACCATCATCATCAACGTCACCTCGAGCGTGACGCCTACGTGTTTCGTCATTGTCCACCATCACCACCGCCACACGTGGTGCTGTCAAGCGTATCTAGATCCAACCCAGAGCCATGCGAAAGTGAGAGAGAGCCAACACGCCAGGCAGCTTCACCATCGGAAGTGAACTGTTGCAAGTAAAGACTCGGGAAGAACAATTTTGAACAGCTAATCAATTTCCAATTGAAATTTGTTTGCCATCCACTCCTTAATGATGCCTCGTGCTGTCGAGAATACACCTCTCCTGCAAGCCTTTAGTTATAAATACGAGTGGGGTGTCTGAGCACACGTCTCGCATGTCATCATCCGACTTCCTCTCAGTCCAATTGACAAGATTCTGGCGGCACACGCTCGCTCCTCCATGGACGATGCAGGTCATGGATGCAGCCACGAGAAGCAGCCCCAGCAACCAAGCGAGGTACGCAGCTATCCGTCGTGTACTTGATGTGAAGTTCGTCGAAGTTGACACGTGTGATCTTCGTTCAGGTGTCAGATCGAGCATCGGCGGAGACGGCTGCTGCATTTGCTCGAGCGCGAGGAGAGCAGGACACCCAGGTATGAGTAACAGGGACACGGTTAAACCTCGCAGTAAAGAGATCTCTCACAGCATCCACTTCGGTTTGGAACTCAGAAACAATACGCTGCGAGCAGCTCA
This sequence comes from Globisporangium barbulae, assembly GCA_023337805.1. Lineage (NCBI taxonomy): Eukaryota > Oomycota > Peronosporomycetes > Pythiales > Pythiaceae > Globisporangium > Globisporangium barbulae. The sequence goes on along the minus strand of JAADXK010000764.1, from coordinate 11,825 downwards.
GTCTGCCATCTTTGCCTGATCCCAAGCAACCGCAGCTCCTTGGTCGATCAAATCATGCTGCTACAGGTGGCAGTTGCATAGTGTCGCCAGCCAAGAAGCTCGCCCCTGCCGCGTTCCTGTCTCCACTCAAGACCACGCGACGCTCAAATGACCGAGGTTTCCACGACCTGCGCGACCCGAATCCGGTGGAGGCCTCACATAGCGACAGTATCATGAAGAAGCAGCAGGACCAGCAGCTTCGGATGTCTGGCGCTGGCTCGTCGTTTGTAAACTACTTGGCGCTGTCACAGTCAACGTCAGCTTTAACTTCTTTGCCGGCGTCGCCTGTGGTGGTCCTAAAGACGCAGCAAGGTGTCCATCATAGGAACAACATGATCCAGCAACAAATCGCACTCGAGGCCTCTCTGTACGTCGACCTGTATCAAAAGGTTCAACGCTTTGACTATGGCTAGCTGCATTCGAGTGATCTGACTCTCCATGTGCTTGCTGTTAGGTCAAGAGAGCCGAGGAAATGGAGCTCAATCAAGCGCGGGAGCGCGCGATCGAGGTCAAGAGCTTCCAGTTTGAGCAGGTGCGATGTTGTTGCGTCTCTGTATTTGAGCTACTCAACCTTGCTTGCTGGTCGCCAACCCGGACTTGTCAATGGATCTGCACATGCGCACACAGATGAAACTAAAGCAGCAGGTCAAGAAGGAGCGAAAACTGGACGAGAAAGTATTGGTCAAGCACCTGGAGTGGGAGCAGGCGCAGCTGGCGATTGTGGACCAGGACCGCCAGGAGTTCTTGCTCTGGAAGCGCAGCCAGATGCGTGAGGCGCAACTGGATGCCATGGAACTCGAGCGGCGTCGTAGCACTGTCACGACCATGTCCAAGAGCTTCTTCAACAAACTCGCGATCTCTCGGCGCCTCAGGCCATGGATGTGAGCTATTTGCTTGCTATTGACCGGTTGCCAGGTATGGAAATTAGTAGTGACACCTTGCTTTGGAGCTGCAGATGTTTCTCGAGAAGCGTGAACAGCTCTTGGAGTGCTGCATGCACCAGTTTCGAGATCACGTGGACCCAAGCGAGCTCGAGAGCATACAGGTGCGTCTTGGCTCAGTGGTTACTGTCTGACAATAGAGCTCGCCAATTCATTCTCGTCCATCTGATGTTCTTCAGAGTGAGATGGAGGAAATGATGGAGAAAGCGCACGGAGATCTCAAGTACCGAATGCGAAGCCACCAGCGCGAAGAAGTGCGCGAGATTCAGCTGTTTTTGCTCCTTTGTAAGCTTGCTGTGTGGCTCATCTCTGCTTGTTTGGCATCTCTTGGGGTCGTAGTTCATGAAAGCCAAGAAGAAGCGAGCGCTCTTGAACCTCAAGAAGTCGCACCTCGAGCAGATCCAGCAGCACCTGAGCGACTCGAACGACCGGCGCTCGGAAGAAGCCGTGATCCGGAAGGAGATCATGCGCGACCAGGACGCGCTCGACCGACGGTATCAGTTGCGTGAGGCCGCACGCAAACAGCAGACGCTCGCGCACAACGCTGTAAGGGAGAAGCTTGCTAAATCGGCGACCTTCAAGGTCGAGCTCTTGTGCTTACAGTTGAACTCACACGATTGGCTTCTTTCTTTCTCACCATCCACATTTTAGAAAATCGTCCAGCAGATTCGCAACAATGAAGACACGCGCGCCACGTTCTCGATCTCCGTGCAAGGCTCCAGTCCGGTACGTCTGCCTGTTATTGTTAGTATTGGTGATCTCAACCCGTGAAGCTGATTATGGTCTTACATTGTCGCTTGTGGCAGCTGTACCACACGCCATAGTGGTCGGACGAATCCGAAGAGCGTCTGCAGATCTACGACAAACCCACGCCCAAGAAAGCGAGTGACGACACTTTCCAGCAGCAGCAACACCACATCGTCCACGGGAAGAAGTCCTATAGGTGGTACGATTGATCAGGAAGGCTTGGACCATTGAGGTTAGCCACGAGTCTTGATGGGCTTCGACAGCACATTCACATTGACCTAGTCAAATGCAGGCGTCACAATAGAAAAGAGACATTAAACTGAAGCTTGTGCATGTTCATTTACCTCGTGGCTCTCTCTTGCATTCTCTCTGTCTTTATCGTTTTCTTCCTTTGTGGATGTGGATGGAGGCTGACCGAGGGAACGATGACAGGCTTACTGGAACAACTCAGGAGTCTGCTCTTCGACGTACAGGAGCGTCGAGTTGACCTTCTTCTCCCAGCCGTCCAGGCGGTTGATCAGCTCCTTGAGCTGCGAGTTGTCGAGCACGCGCGGCTGCACCCACGAGACGCGCACGATCTCGTCCACCTGGTCGATCGAGCCCTTGATGAGCTTGCACGAGAGCGCGCGCATGACGAGCCACTCGACCTGTGCGTGCGGCAGCCGCGTGGCCTCGGCGACCTCAACGAACGCGATATTCCGCTCGTGGGACGGGCGCTGGAACACGAGCACCATGAGTGCGAGCAGCGCGACCTTCTCCTTTACGTAGTCTTTCTTGCTGCTCAGCGCTGGTTGCGCGTTGAACTCGGCCTGGTTCTTGCCGACAATGTCGTTGAACTGGTCAATGTCACCGCGGTTGAATGCATGGAGCAGGTCCGAGAGCCACTGCTTGTTCGTGCCCTCAAGCGCCTTCAGGATTGGTGTCGCGATCTACACAATTAACCACGAAGTCCATCGACATGTAAGTTCTAGCACATAGCAGCACAGTATCCAAGATATTTGCATTGCCCACGCACCACTTCGCCAAAGTTAAACACGCCGTCGCCCGTCAGCGCGGCGATGCTAATGTCCACGGCCAGGTCGAAGCGCTCCTTCGCCGGGATGTCTTCGTATTGCGTGTACGCCAGAAACATGAGCGCGTTCTTGTAGAACTTGTCGGCGGGTCCCACGGCGCCGTAGTACGCGCACGCGACGCGGTAGTAGGCGGCGTGCACGACCGGCTCGGCGCCGACCAGCGCCTCGACCGCGGGCTTGAAATCGTCGAGCACATTCTTGACCTCCACGTAGAACTCGGGCCCGCGCAGTAGCTTGAGCTTCACGATCTGCATCGTGCAGAGCAGCGCGGCTTCGTGGTTCGCCTTGACGCTCGGCTGCGCCGCGATGAGCTCCATGAACTCCTGCGCGAGCGCCGGGCTCTCAAACTGCGAGCTGATCTCCGTCGCAATGATCACCAGACGCACCTGATTGAGCTTGTCCTGGAACGTCTTGATGAACTCCTTGTAGAGCTACACAATGCAATAGTACATACAAGTACACATAAGCGAGGGTTCATGAGCGAGTCCAGCAGAGCATAACGCAAACAAACTCCATACCTTTGGCAGATTGTGCGGCTGCTTTCGCGTGGTCGAGTCCTTCACGAAGAGCTCCAGCTCGCCCGTCAGCTCATGGTACAACCTAGTCATCAGCACACACAGCAATAATCACAGCAGCAAATGTTAATACTCGTCACCATATACCAAAAAGGATCGAAAGATGGCCGCTGCCGACATCACGAGACACAGAGCGCGACTCACTTGCGCACGTGCAGGTCCTTGAGCGTCTGGTAGCGCGCGGCGAGTTCCGGGTACGCGGTCTGCTCCTTCTCGATGAACTCCATAGCTCTGGCTGTAGTCGGCGACGGCGGATGCGGGCACGAAGGTGGCGCTTTCCGTTGGATAGATCTTTTGTTCTTTTGCTCCCCTTTATGAGAGCAGTGTTTTGGATATTACTGGATATAGACTTTTAAATAAAAATATTTCCTTAATAGGATAAATAATCGTGTATATTAGATATGCAGGCAAATTTTAATAAAATTACAAATATAGAAGATTTGAGTATTTTATTTCACTAAGAGACTTGCTTGACGTTTGGCTGAAAGGGTTGTCTTGGCTCGGATTTGAGCAGTGAAATAGCCATACTTTACTGAAGAGAGAAGAAAACAGATCCTTCAATGTCGAGAAAGGCGAGTGTGTTTCTGGACCCTAAATCAGGTGCTTGAACCTTTTCGTTGTGGCTGGCGTTGAGCCGGTGGCGCACACACACGCATGCACTCATTTGCGGCCTTTTGAGCCACACAATAATCTGAGCAGCTCCCTAATTTTCGAGACTCCACATACCACTTGGCATCCAGTGTCATGTCCTTTTGCATCTCGATTTCATCTGACGTGAAGGCGTCCAAAAGTTCAAGCAACACGACTGGAAAGTCGTCGTCCGCCACAACTTTCAACATACATATCAGGCGCTTTCCGCCTTTCGATTCCAATCAGTTTGTCACGTTGCTTTCTGGCTGGTCTCAGCCAATTCACACAAACACTGCACCTGATTGTACTCTCTGTTTACAATGGCTATAGGTCCTTATAAAGAGGAAAAATTAAAATATAAAAACAATTTCTTACTATATTTATAAAACTCTTCATTCCTGCTGTCATTATTGTCGGGTATACACATCGCCCACCTCGCCAACAGCTCTGCCAAACTAGGTGTCCAACATAAAACACAGACAAAAAACAGCTGGAGCACCTGGGTCATTGCGGAATAAGCCGTGTGAAGCTCAAGCCACCCGCCCACCTCATCCACAGCACACACAGCAACACATACCAGCGATGGCTTCGACGTCCTCCGCGCCGCACTCGCAGCAGCAGCGGCTGCACCGCACGGCCAACAATGTGATCGCGGCCACGCGCGTGGCCAAGAGCTCGTACTGCGACCACTCCGGCTGGGCGTCCAAGCAGGGCTCGATCATCAAGAGTTGGAAGCGCCGGTACTTCGTGCTCAAGGGCCGCGAGCTCATCTACTTCGCCGAGCGCTCGCCCAGCGGCAAGGGCATCGACGAGAAAGGGCGGCTCAAGATTGTGGCCGTTGAGTTCACGCCTGAGTTTAGCAACGGCCTGCTCATTAAAGGCGAGTTGAAGAACCAGTCGATGAAGATCCAGGTCGAGACGAACCAGGAGAGCACCGAGTGGTACGCCAAGATCAAGGAGCAGCTGCTGGACGGCGGTAATGGCAGCAGCAGCGGCGCGAATGGCTCCGGAAGCGCAAATGGCAAAGGAGGCAGCAACGTGACCATGCAAGGGTGGCTCTTCAAGGAAGGACAGAACTTCAAGACGTGGAAGAAGCGGTACATGACGCTCTCGGGGCGCGTGATCAAGTACCACGCCAAGGCGAATGAAGCGCCGCTGGGCGAAGTGACTGTGAACGCCTACAACATCAATCCGGGCAAACCTTTCGCGCTCGACATCTTCTCCGAGAACAACCGCATCTTCCGTATTGCCGCGGAGTCGTTCGCCGACATTGAGGCGTGGGACCAGGCGATTGCGAAGGCCATCGGCAAGGTGCCATGCTTTGGCGACCCGTACGCGGACCAGAAGGCGCCGTTCCTCGGTGAGACGTTCAACGAGGCCAACCTGTGCGAAGGGTGGCTGTACAAGCGCGGACAGCGCTCGACGGCGTGGAAAAGGCGCTTCTTCACGCTCACCGGCTTCCAACTGCAGTACCAGGAGAATCCGAGCGATAATCCCAAGGGCGAAGGCTCGGTGGTCGACATCCAACTGGGCGAAGACGATTCCAACTCGATGGAGATTCAGCTCGACAACGGCCGGGTGTTGAGCGTGAGCGCCGACTCGAAGGAGCAGATGGACATCTGGGTCGACGCGATCTGCAAGGTGTTGGACAAGGACCCGACGACGATCGAGGCCATCTCAGCTGGCGCACGGGCAAATCTCACGGGCGGAAATGGTGGTGGCGGAATATTGCGCCGTGGACTGAGTCTGGGCTCTCGCGCAAGCATCTCCAATGGGCAGTCTCAGGCCTCAATCTCGACCAGTAGCGGCGGTGACGACGACAACATGGTTCCGCGCAAGACCGGCTGGCTCAAGAAGCAAGGCAAGAACTTCAAGTCGTGGAAGCGTCGGTTCTTCATCGTCGAAGACCATGCGATCACATACTTTGAGCAGCTGAACGAAGCGCCCTTGGGCAGCGGGTTCATCAGTCAGGTGAGTGTGAACCCAGGCTTCCCGAACTGCTTGGACATTATCCTCACAACAGGGAGAATTCTCCGCGTGGCAGCCGAGTCGCCCGATGAGATCCGCTCGTGGCTCATCCACATCTCCGACGTCACCAATTCAACCCCCCTCGAGCGCAGGAATCTGTCATCTGACAGCCGCCAGTCAAGCTCCGGCCTCCTGTCGATTTCTGATAGCCTGGATGAGCCAGGCAAGGGCTGGTTGATGAAGAAAGGCAAGAACTTCAAGACGTGGAAGCGGCGGTACTTTGTGCTTGAGGGCAAGAAGCTCTCGTACTCGACCAACGTCGGCGAAAGTCTCCTCGGCTGTGGGCTCGTGAGCTACGTCACACTTGGCAACGAGCGTCCTTTCTGCATCGACGTGCGCTTCCAGAACGGACGCATCCTGAACGTCGCAGCGAGCAGCGAGGCTGAGATGATCGCGTGGTGCAAGGCGCTACAGACGTCCATGCGGTCACAGGCGAAGGCTGGCGAGGAGGGTGACGAGGCCGAATTCGACTTTGACGACAACGACGACGAGCATGTCGCTGAACCGCGTGCGCGTCACAGCATCGGCGGCGTCGTGCAGATCCGAACGTCGCTTCACCAGCAGGCGCTGAGGAGCTCTCTGGGCAACAACAACCACAACCACAGCTCGGGCAACAACAGCAGCTCCAACTCGCTGTACGGACGCAGCAGTTCACTGGACAGCGATGAGTCCTACGAAGAGGTCACGCCGTACGTGGGCGGCATGGGCATGGGCCGCATGAGCCTGGATGAGAACCTTCCCGGCTGCAGCGGCTACCTTCGGAAGGAAGGCAGCACGATCAAGAACTGGAAGCTGCGCTACTTCACGCTGAACGGCACGGCGCTGTCGTACTTCAAGAGCGACAACGGGCCGCTCATCAAGACGCTCAAGGTCTGCCATGTGCACGTGTTGCGCACCAAGAAGTTCTGCCTCGAGGTGACCACGGAGAGCGGGCGCAAGCTGCTCATGGCGGCGGACTCGAACGCCGAGTACGAGCGCTGGCTCGCGGCGCTGCACCAGGCCGTGTCGCTAGAGAAGAAGAGCAAGAAGGGGAGCGCGGCAACATCTCAGAAGATCATGCGGCTGTAAGAACTGAGCAAGTCAGTGTGGGTACTACTGTAGATGTGGAATGTTGAGAGACATTGTGACGCTGTTGATAACCTAGCTAAATAATATTTTTGACAGCGCTAGGGCATGCATCGCCTTAACAACCTTTGCCATCAACTCGCTAGCCTACAAGTCTGCAGCTCTCCAACATCCTCGAGCCAATCGAGAATATCGTCCCGCTCGTACGCTTCGGCGAGATCTTGAATGCTCCACGTCGCACTTGTCGCGGTGGTTCTCGGAAGTGCGCGTGCAGCCACTTGACGACCTCCAGGTGGTCATTCTTGGCTGCCTTGAGGTTCGCATTGTATGTCCCAGCGACTCGGTGCTTCGTATGCAAATATCGAGAACAGCCAAGTGACGGTGACTCGCGGCCGCGTCAAACACCATTGACGCCCACTCGATCGTCGCCTCCTGCTCATCCAGCCACGTGAGCACTTCCATGTCGCCGCGAAGAGCACTCGCTCCATGTCGAACGCTGAGAACACCATCTCGACCTTATCGCGGAGCCACTCGGCGACTTGTAAATGGCCGTCAGTCACAGCAATCTCGATCATGGTCGGCATGTGCGTAGTGGGGTGGTGCAGGACCAACCATTCCACGATGTCGGCATGGCCGTTGCTCAATGCTGCATCCACGGCTTCGTTCATCTTATTCCCCGAGCCAATCGCATGATGCTCGTGCAGCCATTTGACCATGTCCAGCGCGCTCTAGCCGGAAAGTACATTGACAATCGCGTCATCACTAAAGGCGTCTGAACGGATGGCATGGAGCAGCTTGAGCGCCTCGTAGTGACCGCCTTCCGCTGCAAGAACCGCGGTGTTGCACACGTGGAAGCGCAGGAATAGCGGGTAGCGTCGCGTGCTTAGCAATGGGAGCTTGGAGTGCGCGGCAAGACGCCGCAGCAGGCGCAGGTCGTTCGTCTTCACAGCCTTTTCCAGGTTGCAGACGCGGTAAGAGCTGTCGAGGAACGCGCTCACGGCAGCAGCAGAGCCGCGATCGCTGGGGACGCACGTGTCACGAACATAGCGCTGATGAGCAGCTCCATGTCGTCTGGGCCCATGATAACGCCACTGGCGCGGATGCGACCGTCACGGGCGGCGCCGTCATCGCCGAGCCGAGCTCTGGGATGGTGGCATCGAGTCTGTCGTTTTCAGATATTTTTGACCTTTTAAACGGGCACGAACAGTTGCAACTTCGTTTAAAGAAGAGAGAGCATTACGACTATTTAACAGTTCTGGTATTTTGCTGCAAAACTCGACAATAGCTTTTCGATGTTGACGCAACAGTTTACACCCTTACGAGGCTTTTCACAAGGGCGGGCCAGCTGCTATGAGCAGCTCCAAGCGCGCTGGACGAACAAGCGGAAACGGCGACGAGCGCAGCAGAAGCAGCAAGAAGCAGAAACGACAGTCGCCACTGACCGTCTCCAGCAGACGAGCAGCTGCACGCAATGATGACGCAGAGCTCCGCCTGATGCTTGCGAGCGTGCAGGTGGTGGCGCGCACGGTTCCGGCGATCGCGGCCCTGCGCCACGTGCAGCGCGCGCTGGACGCGCTGCTCGACTACTCACAGCACCGGACGCTCGCGTACGCTGCAAAGGCAGGTGACGTCCACCTGACGCGACGTCTGCTTGCTGCTGCAACTGCAGATCCCAACAGAAACTCGATCACGACCACCAAAGGCGCTGCTCAGTACAGTCACACCAGACAGAGAACGATCGACAATGCGCCTCAGCACATGCTGCGCCTCCCGTTCTTCCACAAGCTGAATATCACGAGAGCGGCGGCGATCGCTGCGAGCCACGACCACGCGGCCGTCCTCGCGTGTCTAATGAAGGCGAACGCACAGGCTGTGGGCTGCGACCAGGTGTTTGCCGGCGCAGCACGTGATGGCAATCTGGAGATGCTCCAGTGGTTGCACAAGTACTGCCCGTGCGCAGTTGACGACGATCTCATCGTCACAATCGAAATGGCGGCAGCTGGCGGGTATCTGAAGATACTGCAGTGGATTCTCAAGATGCGACCGGCAGCGAAAATCGGGAAAGCGGTCGAGCCGGCGGCATTCAACGGCCATCTGCATGTGATGCAGTGGCTCGTGCGCGGCCTGGGCATCCGCTACTACTCGAGCGAAGTGTACACATCAGCGGCTGCGAGCGGGAGTCTCGAGATGGTCAAGCTGCTGCACTTGATCGGCTCCCCATGGCGCACGACGATCGACTTGATGAAGGCAACGGCCGCGGCGGGCGGTCACCTCTCTGTCGTCCAATGGCTGCACGATAACCAGCGGGACGATTGCTGTCCGTGGGCGTACCTGAGTGCAGCATCGAATGGACATTTTGAGACACTCAAGTGGCTGCAAGCGAACTATGAGGACGGCTGGAGCAAGGAAGTGATGGACGCCGCTGCGCAGAATGGGCATCTCGATATAGTCCAGTTTCTCCACGAGTACCTCACGGATGGCTGTACAAGCGAAGCGATGAATGGCGCTGCGCGAGGTGGCTACTTGGCAGTTGTCAAGTTCCTCCATGAGCGCTATGATGAAGTAGGTTGTTCGACTGCAGCGATGGACGGCGCAGCAGAGAATGGCCATCTTGAAGTTGTCAAGTTCCTGCACGAAAATCGGTCCGAGGGCTGTACAACGAAGGCGATGGACGAAGCTGCGACGAATGGACATCTCAAAGTTGTCAGCTTTCTTCATGAGCACCGGACAGAGGGCTGCACAACGAAGGCGATGGATGGTGCAGCAGCTCGGAATCATCTCGAAGTCGTGCGATTTCTCCATGAACATCGGAAAGAAGGATGCACCACAGGAGCGATGGACCGTGCTGTGTCCATGGGCTATCTGGAGGTCATACAGTGGCTGCACGCGAATCGAAGTGAAGGCTGTACGACTGACGCGATGGACCACGCAGCAAGAGGTGGACGCCTTGAAGTTGTCAAGTTCTTGCACGCTAATAGACACGAAGGCTGCACGACGGATGCGATGGATGAAGGCGCGAAGATGGGGCATCTTGAAGTGGTGAAGTGGCTTCATGAGCACCGCAGTGAAGGCTGTACGACCGAAGCCATGGACTCCGCGGCAGCACAGGGCCATCTGGACGTGGTCAGGTGGCTCCATGCGAACCGACCTGAGGGCTGCACGACAAAGGCGATGAACCGAGCGGCCAAGTTCGGCTACTGGCAGATCCTCGAGTTCTTATATGTAAATCGTAAGGAAGGATGCACTGACGACGCGATCTTCGACGTCGCCATGCTTGGGAACGTCGAGCTGCTCCATTGGCTGTACGAGCACTACCGAGAAGTGTTTGACGTGGATGCCGTTCGATCCGTCGCGGAGAGCATGAACCACGGGATCGTTGCGCGGTGGCTCACCGAAGTGATCGACTAAGCAACCGACTCAAAATCATGAATCAATGCGTTCAGGCATTCGACGTCGTAGACAGTGGCGAGCTTATAAACGCAGACAAGTCTTGCGTCCGGCCCCGACGACTCGACTTCGTCTCGACCGTCTTATACGATAGAGGGAGACCGGACAAGTAAACATCTTGAGATTTGACGATTACCCCTTGCGTTGTCCTCGGCTTGACTCAAGTGTTTATGATGCACGTCGGCGTCTTAGGTGAATTGATCCTGAGTGGTATTTTTGTATTTCAACGCCATCCTTGAGCGAAAAGCTCATGGCAATCATCATTACATGAAGCCTGTTGTGCCTTCCAGTGTAATGATGGATGGCCTCGTGCCTGGACAAGACGTCACAGGCCACCGACACCCACTTGTTCATTCCAGATTTCTCCTCGTGCGTCTTACGAGCTCAAGATGCCTGACGCCGAAGCCGCTGTGCACGATATCGCCTCGGTTGCTCCAATGCCTTTACAACTATCCACCCAGGCTCCTCACCCAGAAACCGATCTCGCCTTGAAGCCGCTGGACCAAGTAGCAAGCCAGGCGGGCGCCAAGATCACTGAGAGCATTGCGTTCCTGGAGCGCATCGAGCAGATCGAGATCAAGAAAGTGCTCAAGCGCAATGGTCGCTGGTCCTACGTGATGGAGATGTATCTCCGCAAGGTCGACCCAGACCACACTGTGCTTCCTCTAGACCCTCTTGTGGTGCACATGAATCCGCTCGCCGGCAAGAAGTGGGAATCCAACTACCAGGTTGACCACCCGTTCGCCCAGTTTGCCGAGCTGCGCCGCATGCTTCAGTACATCTCGCATATGCAGGGTGGCAAGGCCCACATCAAGCAGTGCAAGTATTGCAAGGAGATGCTGGGTTTCGTGGAGCACAGCCTCTGGCAGCCTGGCTTCTGGACGCGGCTGCTCACGACCCAGAAAACGCACAAGAAGCTGCTGGGCAAGTTCATGCGCAAGATCGTCGCGCTCGCGGTGACGTCAAAGTCCTGCGAGAAGTGGTCCTGCGAGGCGTACTACCACGTGCCGCTGCTCGTGGAAAAATTCCTGAGGAAACCGAAAGACACTTCGACGGGCATCATATAGCCCACACTCAGCGAGGCAGAGTATACCGTCGAAGACCCGATGAGTAGCTCGAAGTCGATCTCCAATCACTAAGCTAAGGTCGCTGCAGTCTCTAGCGCAAACAAGTATGGTGTATTCAGAATACATTGAGGTCTAACAGCGCTGGTTCGAAGTACTCACAACTCCATTCTCGAAATTCAAGGCTTGAAAACTACTTGAAGTAGTTAAGAGACT
>JAADXK010000763.1:0-15979 GCA_023337805.1 Globisporangium barbulae | reverse complement strand
GGAATTCGAATGTTCACACTATTTTTATCTAAACTTTCTATTTCTGCGAATTATTTGTCCACAGGAGAACCAAGTTGAACTTTTGCAGACGCGCGACGAGTTCAGCGCGTCCTTTCAGTCCCAGTACAGCGCATACAGCCCAGTGGCATCATCAACATCGATGAAACTGGGGTGTATTATGACATGCCGCCATCAAGGACGCTGGCGCTTCGTGGTGGCTCGTCGAAGGTCGCAAACTTGTCGTCACGCTCGGCACGCATGACGGCAGTTCTTGCAATCCGCACAGACGGTAAGAAATCATTTCTATATATGTGTGGATATGCATCTGCTAACGCTTTGCTGTCTCTTATGATGTTGTAGATCGCAAGCTGCCAATTCTTTTCATCGTAAAAGGGAGCGAGAATGGATTCCTCCGCAAGAATGAGCTTCCGCATTATCCGAAAGGTATGTTTATCGAATTTTACAATCTGTGTTCATTTTTGTAACTGACTTTCAATTTTTATGTTAGGCCATTTCTACACAACGCAACCAAACGCTTGGATGGATTCCCGTGTTTGGGCGGAGTACCTGCGCGAGGTGATTGCTCCTAAGATCGAGGGCCCATCTGTACTCTTGGTTGATAACCTTGACGCACATGTGTCGACCGAAGCCGTGTCCATTGTTGCGTCCGAGATGCACTCGACACTCCAGCCACTTCCGCCCAATTCAACCTCGGTCTGTCAGCCATTGGACGTTGGTGTGATGGGGCCGCTTAAAAAGAGGCTTCGATCCGAGTGGCTCATTGAGGAGCACATGGCTGGAGCGTCGGCTAAACAGAAGCGCATTGCCATGATTCGAAGGACCACTAAAGTGTGGAACTCGCTGACGGAAGACACCATCAGGAGCAGCTTTGTGAAGGCATTGCCTGGAGCTGGATTTTAGTTTCTGTTTAAATTGTTACTTATAGATTTTCATTTTTCACATTTCGATTTTTAGAATTTAGCAAACAACCCGATTTTTTTTACTTTTGACGTGCATTTTTGGCCAATAAGATTGGTGGGCGATATTTGGCTGTCCGGTTCCACTGTGAGCGCCCTTAGCCCCTTCAGTATCAAACTACCCAAGTGCTGTGTGGGCGATCGGATCCGTCCGTATCTGTAATTCGCTTTCACTTTTTAGGGATGTATCTTAACTGTGCTCGTTACGCGACGGTTACAAATCGTGTCTATTTTTGAAATAAAACTTTAAGAATTGCCATCCAGCATGCCCACATTTAAGACGCGGGATATTATTGTTTCTGGCCAATCATCGCGTGTCTTTAACATTTCGTCCTTCCAAAATGCGTAAATGTATTGTGCTATCTGTAACATAGAGGTAATTGCTCCATACGTTCTGGTAACCGGTTGCTCTCGCGTACTGCTGCTAAACAGGGAATAGCTTCTCATGTGCTGCCTCATGCGTGTCTTTGGCGCTCGCAGCAAATGGAGATAGGGACTGGGGGGTGCGTGGGCCACGAGCACAGGTGCTCGCTCGTTAAGAAGAACGGCGGAGAAGAAGGAAGCGGAGGCAGCACATACACACAATCAAACCCACCAGCTCCAGCAACTGCCGCCTCGCACTCCCGCTCCTGCGACACTGCGATTCGGCGACTAGTGAGCAGTCCCTGTCTTCAATTTCTGTTAACCTCTGGAGATGGAGATCATGGCGTCCGCGTGGCGCTCGCTCGTGTACGGCGGTGGCGGCGGCGGCTCGGCCGCTGCGGCCGACATCGTGGCTGGCCGTCAGATCCTCGAGAAGCTCCAGCTGGCGCTGACACAGGCGTTCCAGAAGCACGGCGCGCACGCACTGTCCGTGGACGAGATCGCGCCGATCAAAGCGCTCTGCAACCAGCTCTTGCCCGCCCACTGTACGTCCATCTCACTGTCAAAGAAGGAAATATGGAATCTTGGTGCAGGAACATCTTCACTGATTCCAATGTGCGTCGTTGTGTTAAATGGTGTGAATGCAGTCCAGCTGAGCGTGCCCGACGCCCATGCATCGCAGCAACCACAGACAGCGGCAGCGCGACGGAAGGCGCGACACGTGCGCTATCAGCACATCTGGGAGGACGACAAGTTCTCCATGGGGTGCGTTGCTGTCGTATGCGAGCTGGAACTATTCACCATACAGACAATGTGTTAACTGTCTTCCTGTCTGCCTATAGCATCTTCATCCTGCCGCCAGGGGCGTCGATCCCGCTGCACGACCACCCGGAGATGAGCGTCGTCTCGCGCGTGCTCTACGGCGACCTGCACGTGCGCGCGTGCGACATTGTGCCCAAGAGTGAGACCGCGGCGCTCGCAAAGCAGTACTTCACGAACGAGAAGCCGCCGCAGCTACTCGTGCGCATGTGCGAGGACCAGGCGATCACGGCGCCGTTCACGACAGAGTTGCTGCCGGACCACGGCAACCTGCACGAATTCGTCGCCGGCGACACCATGGGCTGCGCGATCTTCGACATCCTCACGCCGCCGTACGAGCCCGACGACGGCCGCGACTGCACCTACTACCGCTTCGTCGGCGACGCGCGCGCCACGGACGCTAACAGCGACGACGGTGATGATGACGCTGGGCAGCCGCTCGTGGCGCTCGAGGTCTTCGATCCCAAGGACTTTGTGGTCGTGTCCGAGCCGTACCTGGGTCCACAACTGGCACCGCTAGCTTCCATGTCCACGGCGTCGTCGTCTTCGTCTGTGTCGTCGTCGTCCAGCCCGCCAGCGTCTCCCTGAGGGAGTCAGTGGATGAGGAAGGAAGCATGTCTTGTACAGAGGTGCTCGACCTCTGTACAAGAAAACAGTGAGCTTCGCTTATTGGCGCGTCGTGTGTAATTATAGCCAATAAAACGTTTATTTTCATTTAAAAACGTAATTATAGCCAATGAAACTTTGATTATTTCCTGAATCTGAAGCTCCATTAGTCTTGCATCTTCGTCTGTGCCAGAAGCAGCGATGCAAGACTTAGATTTTTCTCTGACCCTCTCAATTCTCGTCTTCATTGGTGATGGCTGGCGTCAGAGTCACAGTTTTCTAGTTGCCCTTGCGCTTGTGACACGCCGACTAATATAAGCAAAGCGAGGAACTTGATACAAATGTCAAGTCAAACGCACGAAACACGGATTTAGGTTGCATGTTATTGACATGGTTGAACAAGAAGACAGAGAACCAAAGAGCACAGCGAGAATTGAACGACGAACGATGGCGGCAGGACGAGCATCAGTATAGCAAATTAGCATAGCTCAAATTTCATTCAACGCGACTGCTTCATGCGTTTGGTTGTTGTTTTTCAGCATCACTTGTTCAAATTGCATAATTCCTTATTTACATAAGTCTGATCCTAATAAAATGCAATTTTAAAGAATTATGCCAGTGGAAAGACAGGTAGAGGAACGCGATTATCAATCTAATATTATAAACATCGCGTTGCCACCAAGCAAGCATAACGAGGGAAGGTGAGCGCACGCTGGATGTGCTGCATGTGTGTGTCGCTCTCTCTGCTGATACGTATGCACGTACTACGTGTGTGTATGCGTCCTCTGCATGCACTGACTGCACCGCGTGTCTCGTCACTCGTTGTGCGTGTGGTGATGGCAAAAACTCTAATCCACGCACGCTGTGTGCTCACCCTCTCGTGTGCTTGTGTTTCCTCTGCAGAACGCGCAACAGTCGTCAACGGGCTCACTTCAAGAGGCGCGCAATAGCAAGTTCATCCATACAAGCGCAAGTGAACAAGAACAGCAACAGCAATGGCGTCCCGCATCTGGCTGCGCCTCGAGCTCTTTGAGTTGGGTCTGCTGCCGCTGCCGTCCAAGTACGCGGCGACGCTGACAGTCGCGAATGTCAAGAGGTCGCTCGACGCGCTCCACGCGCGCTTCGAGGCTGTGAAGGCCGCTGCGGCTGCGGCGAGCGACGAGGACGCGGAGATGACAGACGCGAGCCCAGCGTCCGAGCTCGCCGCGGGCTTCACCGAGAGCGACAACCTCAACAGCGTCACGTGAGGAGCTAGTGATCCTGACTGGTACGGGTTTTCTCTATCGTGGGTGCTCTAATGATGAAGTGGCTTGTGTACGTGTCTGTATGTGCAGGTTTCCATTCTGGCGCGATGCCGTCGCCGACGTGTTTCAGTGGCGCGAGCAGGACTTCAAGGCGTACGTACCAGACTATCAGTCTTGTGCTCATTGCTCATTGATCACGCAGTACGTGTGTGTGTGTTTGGCTGCTGCTTGTATGCAGGTTCTGGCTGTTGCTCGTGCAGTTCCATTGCAAGATCGCCGTGAAGCAGGCGTACGGCGCCCCGTCGTCTCCCGTCGTCTTTGACGAAGCGCAGTGCCTTGTGCGCGAAGAGGTGCCCGTGTTCAAGATCGCGATCTTCCTCTTCATCCAAACAGTCAAGCCGCACTCGTGGCGCTCCAAGTACTCGCTCGAGTCCTTCAACGCGGTCTGGTACCGCGAACACGCGGCAGCGCTCGACGCCGCCGCGGCCGTGGGCGGCGGTGCTGCGAGCGCGTCGATCGTGCCGACGGCGCCAGGAAGCGGCAACCGATCGCCGCAGCTAAAGGGCAGCGCGAGCCCGACGCTGCAGGCCTCGCCGCACACCATGGGCATGCAGGACCGTTCGACCTCGGACGCGTACTACCTGGAGTTTGTGCGCGAGAAGCTCGACGACCTCTTCGCGCTGCTGTACCCGTCCGTGGAGATGAAAGAAGGCAGCAACACGATCGTGAGCGCCGACCAAGTCGACCTACTCGGCTTCCTGCTCTGCGTCGGCAGCAGCGACATGGTGGCCACGTGCGAGAAGCTCAGTGCGTCGTACCCGTCGTGGCCCAGCAGCGATGATGGTAACAGCAGCAGTCAGCCAACAGCGGACGACGCGTTCCTGTCGGGAGGGCTGCGAGCCGAGAACGGCGCCAAGATCTGCGCATTCCTCAAGAAGAACCTGTCACTCAACGAGACGCTGTACCCACCGGTGGGCTTCACGCTCAACTCGGTCGCGAACTTCCTGCTGCCAAGCACGAGTGAGTTCGTTTGGCTGAGTTTGTCGGGGGTTGTGGGCTAAAAGTGCTTAGCTCCTTAGTGACTGGCTATGTGGCTGACCTTGTCTGTGTGCTTATGCTGAATGACAGATGACAGCCTGCAGAGCCCGCCATCGCTTGACGCGCCGACAGTGCTCTCGAACTTTTCCAAGACCACAGTCATCAAGCGCGCGGAGGAGTTCGCGGACAGCAACGGCAGCTCGGACCTCATCATTTTCTCCTGCCACGACGCGTACATCTACGTCCTCGGACCGACTCGATATCCTTCTACAACGCTTCTCTATATGTGATATCTGTGTGTGCATATGTGATGACTTCGTATGGGAAAGAGTTGCCTTGACTGTGGTTTCTGACTGTATTTGTCGGGGTGGACAAAGCACGAATGTGATGATCACCGCGTGCAACAACTGCAAGATCATCACGGCGCCCAACACGGGGATCTTGTCGATGGACCGCTGCGAGAACGTCCAAGTCACCGCGATCTCGAGTCTCATCCGCGTCAGGTGCGTACGCAGCAAGCGTGCATTTGGTTTTAATCGGTGCACTTACTGCCTCAAACGACGCTGACTTGCCTGACATGTCTGTGTAGCAACTGCCTGGACTCAGTGATCAACGCGTACACGCTCGTGCCACTGATTATGAGCGGCGAGAACGTCGGCGTGGAGCTCGGTCCGTACAACACAAAGTACACGGGACTTGCGCAGCAGCTGTCAAGCGCACAGTTCCAGTTCCACCCTGAGTCACTCGGAGCTTGGAACTCGTTCCTGAATCTGGATAGCGAGAAAGGTACGACGAGTTCGTATTCGTCACAAGGTGCTATGCTCTACTGGGACTAACCGTGTGCTCTCTGGTTATTGTTGTTCTAACTGCACACACTCAGTTGATAGCGGAGTCGAGAACGAGAAAGCGCCGATATCGATTCAGTCCCCAGCGACATTTCGAGAGGTGATCGTGCCTGCGAAGATGCCCAGCTCGGGACCAGCTGAGCGGCCGTTCCCACTGCCGCAGGAGTATGCCGCCGCGCTCAAGCTGCAGCACGAGACCGTGGAGGCGTTGCGGCACCTGGTGCGCAGCGACGAGTTCGACCTGGCGACGAAGCGCACGATGGAGATGGTGATCCAGCTGCGCTTCAAGGAGTGGCTCTCAGCCACGGGCAACGCGCGCCAGATCCTGGATCTCGTGCACATCGAGCGCAACCGCGGGCAGCACAGCGCGAGCGCGTCGCCGGCCAAGTAGAGAGACTGCGTGACGCTGGGCCAGAACAAAGAGAAAAAAAGTGTTGGAGCAAGCGAAGCGCATAGTTTATGAGAGAACGACAGCACCATTGAAATACAATGAGATAGGAGGAGTGCCTCGTTAGAGCTGTTCACAAAATGGCTGCACTTGTCCAGTGCACACGCAGTCCGCTATCGTCGTCATAAAAGCGATTGATAAACCAGCGCTCGGCGCCGTTACGGCAGTGGCAAGTCGATCTTGAATCGAGGCATCGTTTATCGGAAGGTATGAGAGTTGAAAAGTTGAAACTCGTCGAGTGGTTTACGAAATGGCTACACTTGTGTGTTGATAGCTGACCTGTGTAACATGGTACTTTGTTTCAGTCCATGTTTGACAGGATTTCTGATGTTTGCCCAAACTCGGCTCAGCTTGTATAACACCAGTTGACTCCCTGGATTTTGTTGATTTGCGTGTTTGACAATTTTATAAATAATGTTAGTAAAGTACGAAAAATCAGGTTGCTAACCTCATGTTAAGAACGCATTTCACTATTTAAAACCGCACTTCACTTTGTGCAAAAACGTCAGCTCGACCCTGACTTCTGATTGGACCAACTACTCTGATTTCGGTGATTATCAGCGAATCACACACCGGAAAGGAACATGCACCACGTTCTGCTTCAATGCGCACGATCCCGCCTTTAGGCGAGGCGACATCTCGCCTCTTGCCTCCATTTCCTATTTCAATACGTCAAACGGCTTGTTGAAGCACACTTGAGAATGAACCGGTCATCCCTCCTGTATCCGCATCATTGCATCCGCAGCCACCCAACCGCTCGATACCGTACATGCCGGACACGCGTCTTTGGATCTCTTCATGAGAGAGACCTCCTCATGGCATGAGCGCCTCAGTCGCTCTTCTCACTTTTGCTTTTGCTCCTGAGCGCGCACTTCGCCGTCCTCAAGACCATTCGCGTCGCTTCCCCTCTCTCCACCTCTCCATAATGACCGCCTTCCCAATCGACAGCGCCACGCTCGGCTTCCCGCGCATGGGTCCGAACCGCGAGCTCAAGTTCGCGCTCGAGAAGTTCTGGCGCCACAAGCTCTCGGAGCAAGAGCTCTACGCGGTCGCGCACAGCGTCGAGGAGGCCAACTGGCGCAAGCAGGTGGACGCGGGCGTCAACCGCGTGGCCGTCGGCATGTTCTCGCTTTATGACCACGTGCTCGACTGGACGTACTACCTCGGTGCGGCCCCGGAGCGCTTTGCGTCGGTGGCCCCGGGCCTCACGCAGTACTTCGCCATGGCGCGCGGCGTGGACGGCATCCCGGCGCTCGACATGACCAAGTGGTTCGACTCGAACTACCACTACGAAGTGCCGGAGCTGAACGCCAAGACGTCGCCGAAGGCCAACTTCGCGACCTACTTGGCCACGATCAAGCGCGCGCTCGCGGTCGTGGGCCCAAACAAGACGGTGCCAGTGATCCTCGGCCCTCTGACGTACCTGAGCCTGTCCAAGTTCGACGGTGTGACCTTCGAGGACGTGCTCGTGAAGCTCCTGCCGCTGTACTCGCAGCTGCTGAACGAGCTCGCGGCGCTCGGCATCACTGAGGTGCAGATCCACGAGCCGTCGCTCGTGGCCGCCGGCTCGGAAAAGCTCGTGGCGCACTTGCCGACTGTGTACGGCTCGAAGAGCGTGACGGGCGTGATCGAGCACGCCGAGATCGCGATCAACCTCGCGACCTACTTTGAGGAGATCAACCACGACGTGTACCAGTGGTTCGGCGAGTCGAACGTGGCGGCGCTGTCCCTGGACTTTACGCGCGGCGACAACCTCTCGGTGATCCAGAAGTTCGGCTTCCCGGCGAACAAGCGCCTCGGCGCTGGTCTCATCGACGGTCGCTCGGTGTGGAAGTTCAACCCAGAGCTGATCCTGAGCCAGGTGGCCGAGATCAAGAAGGTGCTCGCGAAGTCGGAGAACGTGGCACTGACGATCCAGACGAGCTCGTCGCTGCAGCACGTGCCGTACACGACCGAATGCGAGCAGGCGCTGAACGCCGGCGAGACTGACGGTCTCCTCGGCGTGCTCTCGTTCGCGTACGAGAAGCTGGCGGAGCTCGAGGTCGTGAAAAGCATTGCGTTGAACGGCGAGGAGGCCGCGAAGAGCGTCATCAGCGAGGCGAAGAAGGTCTGGGCCATCTACTACGAGAAGAACCCGGCGAAGGAGGTCGTGCAGACGCGTCTCGCGTCGGTGACCGAGAAGGACTTCAAGCGCCCGTCGCCGTTCGCTGAACGTCGCCCGTCGCAGCTCAAGAACCTGCCGATCCTGCCAACCACGACGATCGGTTCGTTCCCACAGACGCCGCAGATCCGCGCGCTGCGTCGCAAGCTCAAGGCTGGCGAGATCACGCTGACTCACTACCAGGCCAAGATCGACGAGCAGATCGCGTTCAACATCGGTGTCCAGGAGGCGCTTGGTCTCGACATCCTCGTCCACGGCGAGCCGGAGCGTACCGACATGGTTGAGTACTTTGCCGAGAAGCTCGAGGGTTTTGCGTTCACGCAGAACGGCTGGGTGCAGAGCTACGGTTCGCGCTGCGTGCGTCCACCAGTGATCTTCGCGGATCTCGTGCGTCCGGTGGACATGACCGTGCGCGAGTTCGTCGTGGCGCAGTCGTTCACGACCAAGCCGGTGAAGGGCATGCTCACGGGTCCGGTGACGATCCTCAACTGGTCGTTCCCTCGCAAGGACATCTCGCGCAAGGAGCAGGCGTTCCAGCTGGCGCTGTGCCTGCGCGACGAGGTCGCGGACCTCGAGGCCGCCAAGTGTTCGGTAATCCAGGTCGACGAGCCAGCGCTCCGCGAGGGCATGCCGCTCAAGCTCGCCAAGAAGGACGAGTACCTGACGTGGGCCGTGAACGCGTTCCGCCTGTCGACCGGCGTGGCGAAGAACGAGACGTCCATCCACACGCACATGTGCTACTGCGAGTTCTCGGACTGCATGCACGCGATCGCGGACATTGACGCCGACGTCAACTCGATCGAGAACGCGCGCTCGGACGACGAGACCATCCGGTCGTTCAAGGCCATCGGCTACCAGCGCGACCTGGGCCCGGGCACGTACGACATCCACTCGCCAGTCGTGCCGCCGAAGGAGCAGATCGTGCAGAAGCTGCAGAGCTTCCTGGCGCTGCTGCCGGCGTCGCAGGTCGTCGTGAACCCGGACTGCGGCCTCAAGACGCGCAAGTGGCCAGAGACTATCGCGGCGCTGCGCAACATGGTGGACGCGACGCTGGAAGTGCGCGCGAGCCTCCAGTAAGGTTGTGTTCTTTTTGCGCAGCCACTGTGTGAAGTCGCCGATCGACCCTTTTCTTCTGCGAAGAAGACGAAGAAGTCGAAGTGACGTTGAGAAGAGAGACTCCCAAGATAACAAAGAAGCAAAGCCTTTTTAGACGAATGCGCCAGCGTGGCTCTGCACTCTGCAGACCATGTTGGCCCATTTCCATGCACTCTTCGTAAAGAGCTGCATGTCGAAGGTGCCGAGGTCAAGTAGCAGGTGACCTCGCCACCTTGGATAAAAACCACCCACCCTAACTCAACATCGCTTCGTTTTTTCCTTCTTTGCAGAGGCGGAGGTCGATCTCATGCGACTCTCGCTGTTTAGAAACCCAGCCAACTCCATCGTCTTTTCTTTCTTGCTCTCGTTCCGTATCTTCAAATGGTCTTGCCTCTGATGAGAAGCTCTTAGAGTTCGTTGCGGCTTCGTTGATATTGCACGAGAATCTGCCATGCAATATTTCTTCGAAATGCCTGTCAGCTATTGGCTTTTGGTTGTCGACTTCAGATGTAAAGCGCCTCAGCCAAGGTAGTCAAGGAGCGTTCTTGGATCTGCCAACAATGTCCCTGCGAACGTCTCAAAGGCATTCGTAGGAGGGACATTAGGTGTTGTTCACTTGGGAAACACGATCTCAAGAACGTATCTCATCAAGACACCTGGCTTCGCGTTTCGAGAGTATGCCGCTCCTAGTCAACAGGGCATAATTAGATTCCATGGAGCAAGCGTTGGCAACACCGCCACGACTGTATAGCAACAACACTTATAAGATCACAGCGTGATGATTGGAAAGGCTACGACCACCAGAAGCTCACGGAGAAGCTTGTGGTGAGCGACTCGACAAAGTGCCAATGGCCGGGCGGGATGAAGAGCATCTCGCCCTCTTTCAGCACGCACTCGACGTACTTTGCCTCTTGGAACTCTGGGAACTGGGCGTGCGTTTCGGGCAAGTGGACCTGCACTTGGCTCGTGTTGGAGAGCAAACCTTCGACGGGGTACAGCTTCTCACTCTCTTCAGGCGCGTACAGCCGCAGGTATTTCGATCCCACTGCCTGGCAGAGCAGGTTGTCCTTTGGGTCAAAGTGCAGAGGAGAGACGGTGCCTTTGGGGCCGAACCAGGCGTTGATTGCGATGTCCTCGTCGTCATCGTCATCTTCGGATCGTCTCAGGACGCAGTAGTCGGGCGTGAGGATGTCATGTCCGAGCACTGGGATCTACGGATATTGAATACCATGTGAGCACTGATATTCGCTAAAGTTTCCTAGTTTCTTGAACAAGTGTACCTGCTCGAAGAGGTGGTGCTGTGCGAGGTACCCCACCACTCGCTCGTGGTCTGCAGTGTCACCTTCTGGTAAATCGATGTACCGATCGATGAACTCGTTCACGGTCATGAGCTCCTGCTTCCAGTCGTCCTCCAGGTAGCTCGATCCAATCTGCTCCATCACGTGCACAGCATCTCTGCATAGGTAACAACGAAGCTGATGAAGCACATTCCCATAAACGCACCTCGATGGGGACAGTGCGCCAGCCTGCGACGCGTCGGAAGTAGCTTAGATCTCTCCACGCGCGCCTGGAATCCGTTCGTCCAAGTGCTGGCCAGTGCTCCATCGCGCCAGTGATGATCACCGGTTCGCTGGAGGTAAACAAAGAAACAACAATGTATCAGTACTCAACAACCACGTGCAATTTCCTTAGAATGTAAGCAAACCGCACTTTTGCAACAGCACTCGCTGGCGAAACTCGTCGAGCGACGGGAAGTGCAGGCGCCGGATCGGAAACGCAATCACTCGCTCATGTTCCTCGATTGCGTTCGCAGCCATCCTGGGTTTCTAAGACATGCGAGCTCTTAGAACTAACAACAGGCGTCTCATCCATTCATGCCTACGAACCTTGACGGTTCGCTCTTGCGATTCGAAGCCATCTCGTGTTTCAGCCTGCGACTGTGTCATAGAAGAAAGCAGCCCACATATAGAATACAACCAGTAACATACAGCAGTTTTAGCTTGCACGTATGGAGCAGGTATAGTAGGTGGCGTCCACCTACGTACTTTGACGCAGTCGCTGGTTGTTAATAATGATGCACTTGCGTCGCTCATCAGCTGCGTCTCGACCTGCGCAATGAGCTCGTGCGTCTGACGGAGCGCATACGGACCTGCCATCATCAGGCACTGCAGTAGAATGAACACAGAAGAGCGCATTGCACGGATTGCCAGTCAGTAGCTTATTATCACAGCTTTATCCACACGCCTGCCCCAGGAGACCCACTAACGCACGCTTCACTCACTACGCACCATGTCGAGGAGCGCCATGCACTCCAGCAACGCGCCTTTTCGTTGCAGACACAGCGCCTACGCAAACGCAATACACCGAATGAATTGTGCTGTTTATACGCAATATCACTATGACACAGCATCCAATGACACGCAATACAGCACAACCGACGCATTACCCGCAGCACGCCCGCGAGCGCGAACGCTTCTCGCCACGCGCTCGCGATGCTCTTCCATGCGCCGCAGTGGAGCTTCTCCCAGCTGCGCTCGTACGCGTCCGTCGCTGATCGCTCCACGCGCTGCCACGCCGCCGACGCTTCGTTTTCGTCTGTTGCCGCTGCGTTGGTCGCTTGAACAAGCGCCGCGCAGGCATGGCGCAGCACATGCAGCAGCGCCGCGCCGCCGCGCCGCGTAAGTTCTACAAGAGAGAGGTTCAGATTCAGTACACAGCAGCAGCACACGCGTGCGCATCATACGCACATGCAAGCGGTGGCTCGTTGCTGCGCAACGCTCGTACGCACGCACCCTCTTGAAGGCGCGCGGACACCGCGAGCTGATTGCGCTGTTGCCCATGCATGTTGGATAATTTGGTGGACAATTGTTCCAGCAAGCAATCAACCAAGATGATTGGTTGAAAATATATTTCGCAATCAATCATCGATCGGATTGGTCGAAATGCTGAATCTTGAGTAAACGCCGATTAGGGTTGAGCTTGTGGGAGCTGGGCGCCAATCTTGTGACTCGCAAGCAAGTGATGAGAAGGGAGCTCTTCAGAATCGCATTTGAGCACTGGACAAGGAGAGCAAATGGCGCTGCGCTTCGCGTCTACAGCGCTGCGGCGCGCCCCTCGGCGCAAGGTGATGACGCAGCTGACATCCACGAGAGCGAAGCACCTGCGCGCGTACACGGCGCTGTCGCACGCGCCGTTCCGCCAGGCGCCGGCGCCCGCGTCCTTTGCGACTTGCGGCAGCGCCGAGCCCACGACTGCCACCCCCAGCACTTCGTCAACAGCACCATCACTTGAGCCGGAGCTGGACGAGGCCACCACGACCGCGACCTACGAGTTCCTGCTGCAGCGGCTGTACCAGGTGAACCGCTTTACGGCTGTGAAGCTCGGCATCGAGAACATGAAGCAGCTGAACGCGGCCTTCGGCGACCCGGCGTCGCGCTACGAGGTCGTGCATGTGGCCGGCACGAACGGCAAAGGCTCGGTGTCGTTCAAGATCGCCAAGGTGCTCGAGCGCTCGGGCTACAAAGTTGGGCTCTTCGTGTCGCCGCACGTCGCGTGCTTCCGCGAGCGCATCCAGGTGAACGGCGTGCTCATCTCGGAGGCACAGGTGTGCGAGACGCTCGCCGAAATCTTCAACATCAGCGCGCAGCTGCGCATCCCGGCCACGTTCTTCGAGATCACGACGATGCTCGCGTTCCAGCACTTCGCCAAGCAGAACGTCGACTGCGTCGTGCTCGAGACGGGGCTCGGGGGCCGCCTGGACGCGACCAACATTGTCACGCCCTCGCTCTCGGTCATCACGTCGATTGGCATGGACCACATGCGGATCCTGGGCAACACGATCGAGGCTATCTCCCACGAGAAGGCGGGCATCATGAAGCCGAACGTGCCGGTCGTGATCGGTCCGCACGCGCCGCTCGACATCATGCGCAGCCACGCTGATGCGTTGAATGCGCCGCTCGTGCAGGTGCAACACGAGAGCGACTTTGACGACGACTTCAACGCCGAGAACACGGCGATTGCGCGCGAGGCCGTCGTGCAGCTGAACCGACTATCGCACAAGGTGGGCAACTCGGAGCTGAGCGTGGACCTGGCGAGCCGCCGCGTGGCCTCGGCGCTCGAGTCGCGACCGCCCTGTCGCTTCCAGGTGTTCCACATCGTGCGGCCCAATTCGACTGAGCGCAAGGTCACGATCGTGCTCGACGTCGCGCACAACCCACCGGCCATCGAGCGCCTCGTGGACTTGCTGCGCAAGCGCTTCCCGGACAAGAAGTACCGCTTCGTGTGCGGCTTCTCGGCCGACAAGGACATACGCCGCGTGGTATCGGCGATCGCGCAGGCCTGTAAGCACAACGCAACGGACGACGAGCGCAGCGACAAAGCGCTCCTGCAGCAGCGGATACATCTGGTCAAGGCCAACAACCCGCGTGGCGCGTCGCTGGATGAAGTCAACCACGCACTGACCGCAGGCAGTGCCAACCACGATGAGGACGTGTGGACGCGCCCATTTGAGGCGATTGCGAGCATTGAGGACGGCGTGAACGCGGCGGTCGCGGCCGCGCGCGCCTCGGCGGACGACGAGGTGGTCGTAGTCTGCGGCAGCGTGTTCCTCATGGCCGAGGCGCGCCAGGCGCTCGGGTTCAAGGAGCCGATCGACTCGCCCGCGCTCAACTCGGTCGCCGGCGCGCACCTGTCGACGCCCGAGAGCCGCCTCGCGGCTGCAGCGAAAGCTGAGGCTTCGTCATGAAAAACGAGTCGAGTGAGGTGACGGAAGCGTGTGTGTGACGGTGATCGTGATGGAAATCAACACTAAAAATATCAATAGTTGTAGGCAAAAGCAAATTGACATTATTATCGACTGAGCGAGGACCTCCGATAAAGTAGGTTGGCTCATTTGCCTTTTTAATTCTGGTCAGATGGTGATCATTTGTTTCGGAGTTATCTGTCGGCAGACAATTATTTTGCTTTTCAGCTTCGAGATGAAGCTTCGTTCTGGTAGGGAGAGCCATAACTTCCGTGCGAACAGCATTTCGGATGAGGATATAGAAACTCAGTCACGAGAGAATGCACATGACGAAGTTAGCACTGGACAGGCTCAGCGTATGCAATGCTGCTGCGGTTGATCGTGGTTGTAATAAGTAGTCCAGTACGAATCCTGATGAGCGACAGTGCCAACCAGTTGATCCGACCTATGGAATTTCAGGAGAACGCAAAGGAAGATGTTCAGAGTTTGTTCATTCATCAGTCGAGCATGGACACTTGCGTCTGGTGAATCTGGTCGAAGATATGAACCATATACTCTGGTTCAGAAGTTGTCAGCATGACTGAAAAAGTGTTGGCTTGGCACACATTTAGCGTCCTAATAACACTCACTCGGGCTCATTCACGCGGCATGCTGCGTTGCTGCGGTAGGAGCTTTGCTTTGCTACTGGTTTTGTCTTCTTGTAATCTTTAAGCTCTCGAAAGGCGCGATCTCTCATCGAGATGTGCATCTTAAACCTACGCTCTGTATCTTCGCAAGTGTCGAAATCTGTCTGAAAAATCCATGAAATTTGAAGATATATTGATATATATAGGAATATTTTATACACCAATTGCATACAATTTGAGTAATTGTGCCTGAGCTCTACTACATCGATTTGAACAGGTTATTGAAATCAAAGGAAATAGGAAAGCGCCTCAAGCTCGCATTTCCAAAAGGTGGCCAAGCCCTCAACCATTCCACTCACGCAGATGGCAATGAACAGCGCCTCTTACGTCTGCAGCGAAGTGAAGCGCGAATTAACATTTCTAGGTCAAGCACCTGCCTCGCTCAGGCTTCCCAGCACTTGCTCCTGAGGCCCGTCCTTTGCTCTCGACGAGCCTCAGTCTCCAATTCGCTTCTCGCTCGCTCGCGCCTCATTGACTAACAAACCGACTGGCTGATTGGCTCAATGGCGATCCGAACTTGGCCGTTACGCAAGTGCGTTATGCTGCTCAGCCTCGTACTCGTGCTCATAGCGCTGCCGCCTGCGAGTGCGCAGCAGCCGCTCTCCATCAACAGTGGCGTTGCGCTCAGCTTTGACGCGCTTACGGTGGCCCCAACGACGGCGTCAGTGCCAGTGGCGTCGACTGTGTGTCCGGCGATAAAGCCAAACGCAGCAAGGCCCACTCACAAACCAAGCACAGCGAGGTTGATCCCCGCACCACTCGCGGGCTCAGTCTTCCCAGCGCCAACCACTAGGCGTCCAGCCGCGACCACTCCGGCCAAAATCGCCCCAGCGCCCACCATCAAGCGTCCAGAGGCGACATCGACGACCGCACCACCGACCGTGGCAGCTATCCACACAGGCAACGGCTCGTCTTTCAGCGAGGCGATCGCAGGCGTGAGCGGCAACAGCACGCAG
>JAADXK010000762.1:0-16005 GCA_023337805.1 Globisporangium barbulae | reverse complement strand
ACATCGTAATATTCCCATTCCTTCCTGTTTTGGAATCTAATGTGTATTTTTCTAATCTGTCTGTAAAATATCTGGTTATATTACAAAAGGCGCAGATTTTATATTTAAAGTTTGAAAAGGCGTAGATTTTATATTTCCCCATAATTAAATCACTAGATAACCGGTTTAAACGGTCAATTCGAATCGGTTTTTAGGCTTTAAACCGATAATCAGTCTTTGACTGGCTTTCCAAGGTTCAAATCGTCGTCTAATCTGAGTCATTCGCTGATTTCAACAAGCCAACATACACGGATGAAGGAACAGTACGACTAGGCTCTGAATATTCCACTCACTCGAACCTCAACCTCTTGCAGCTCCAGTCTAACTGAGCTGGACAACCAGCCTACCGTTAGGCTTTTTTAAACCCGAGAGCTTCTTGTGCGTTTATTCGCCCTTGGGTTTCTGAATCTTATGAAGCGAGTTGATCAGCGGCTGCTGCAACATGTTCGGAATTGCCCCCTCTGGCGCCCCCTCAGCTGCCGCTGACTCTGGGGCGCACACTGAGTCCTTTGAGCTACACGACGAGGCGCTGGATGCCGCTACCAAGTTGAGGAACTCGCGCAACGCGACAAAGTACTGTTCCCCGCCGCGCAACCACGTGTCGTTGTGCGTTCCGTTCGGGATCTCGAGCCACACGACGCGCTTGCTGGAGGTCGCAAGCTTGTGCAAGGTCGTCATGTGGTGGTACGGCACGAGCTCGTCCTGCTTGCCGGCGACAAAGAGGATCGGATGCGTCACCCGCTGGATTGCCTTTTCGTTGTTCCAGTCAATGCGGAGCACGATGGGCTTGACGTAGCTCAGGAACGGCATGAGCGAGTCCACCATCGACGAAATGCTCAGGAACGTGTTCTCCACGATCACTGCTGCGACCTGGCGGTACAATGATGACAACAGTATCCAATGATTAGCACTCCTAGGTCTCTCATCATCTGATGGAATGAAGACAGCACGACACGTACCTTGGATGGCGCTTTCTCCGCCAAATAGATAGCCACAGCACCACCGAGCGAGCGGCCAAAGACGACAATCGAATTCTTGTCGATATCCGAGCGAGCGTGCATTGCGTTCAGCACCGCCTACACCATGATTGAAGTTTAGTATTTCACGTCAGCACACCACCAGAATGCGAGCAAGTGCAGCCAGCAATGTGAAAAGCGCACCTCAGCATCGACTTTCAAGCCCTTCTCGCTCGGTTCGCCCTCACTGTGTCCAAAGCCGCGGTAATCGACGAGCAGCACGTTCGCGCCCACTTTCCGATACAGCTGCACGGCATTCGGAAGACGGTATCCGATATCTACACGCATATGAGAGGTCAACATGCGTCAGAGGCTGGCCATGAGAGTCGAGAGCGACAACACTGCATGCAGCAATAGCGTAAGATATAGAGCACGTACTTCCAGCGTTGCCGTGGAAAAAGATGATTGTCGGCCGTGTGCTGTGGCTCGGCTGCTTCATGAGCCACGCGTGCACGCGCACGCCGTCGGCTCCAGAGATCATCAGGTCCTCATAGTCGATGCCAAACTCGCCCGGATGCCGGTACCCTACAGTCAATACACGTAGCAGCAATACGTGCAAACGCATTCACGATCGTACAACAAGCACGCGGTTGAGCCACACCGTTAGAGCAATCAGAGATCAATCTTTTCTTTGCGAGCGGAGCCGAGCAAACGCACCCTGCGGGTTGTCGCGCGTGAACTTGGACGCGCCCGGGATAGTGGGGAAGTAGAGCAGCCTGTCCTGGTAGACATAGAGTAGCATGAGCGCGCCAGCGCAGAGCGTGCCGCTCGCGTACAAGGCGTTGAGCAGCCAGCCCGACCAGCCGACGGTGTCTTCCGCCATCTTCCTTGCTTGCGTGTGGTAAAGCCAATATGAGTGCTGTCGGAGAGCTCTTTTTGTAAATTACAAATAGATGTGCACTTAGTATCAAAAACAGCAAATGTCGACTAGTTTTTGAAAGAAATAACAGTAAAGAGCACAGTGGAAGTGATCTTCGTGACGACATGGCTACATTTTGCAGCACCATACGTTCACATGCGCTGCAATTGGGTCGTGAAGCGAAATAATATATTAAGTGCCTGGGTAATTGGGGATGGTGGACAGCGAGCGGCATTGCATAGAGGCTGCTTATAGAGAGAGCGCCATGCCTCTGAAATAGTGTGGGGTTGAACGCACCATCAGTCCCTCAATTGCGAACCAACTCGCTGTCTCTGGGAAGTGATGTTTCGCTTTACAGGATGCTGCACTTCCAGTCCTTCTTCCTTGCCTTGGGGTTCTGCTGGTTCATGAGGACACACTGGATGCCCTCGTCAAAGACCTGCTTCAGTCCCTTCTGTGTCAGCGCCGAGCACTCCAGGTACTTGAACGCGCCAAGCTCGTTCTTCAGCGACTCGCCCTGGAGGGATGAAGAGCCACAGCATAAGACAAACGTGAGTCATGGACAGATATGTAAGGATATGCAGCACTGAATAAGGCATTGCGTACCTGCTCGGTGGTGATCGGCGCCAATTTCTTCTCGCGCAGCTTCTCGAGTGTGTCTTCGTCGTCCCGCAGGTCGAGCTTTGTACCGACGAGAATGAATGGCACGCCGGGCGCGTGATGGCGGATCTCCGGCAGCCACTTGGACTTGACGTTCTCAAAGGAAGCGCGGCTACAAAATCGATGGTGATGACACATTGGCACACAAAAACGTTAGTCACAGCGATCCAAGCGTCCGCTAAAACCTCGATGGCTTTTGTCTCACCTGACGAGCGAAAAGCAGATCAGGAACACGTCAGTCTGCGGGTAACTGAGCGGTCGCAGGCGATCGTAGTCCTCCTGGCCGGCCGTATCCCAGAGCCCGAGGTTGATCGGCTTTGAGTCCACCATCACGTTCGCGCTGTAGTTGTCAAAGACCGTCGGGATGTACTCGCCCGGGAACGTGTTGGTCGTGTACGAGATCAACACGCACGTTTTGCCCACAGCTCCGTCGCTATAGAACAACACACACACGGAGAGACACACAACAGTCAGGCATATGCGCATGACGCACTCACAAGGCAACCAGGAGGAGGACTCATAAATAGCGACATACCCGACGACGACACATTTCATGTTCTGCATCATATCTGTCTCTGTAGAAGCGGCGGTGGTAATAGAGCTGCTGGGAGTGGCTATGCGCAGCTTGTGCTTTGGTTCTCGGCGTTCTTGCTCAGGGGGTGGCGCGTTGGCTTATAATAGCCACTTGAGTGGGAGAATGACCGAGTGACTGTGCTCCTCGCTCGCATGCGGGAATAGAACCCGAGCCGCTGCTGGAGGGCGCCATGAGCGCATTCTCACTCGCTCGCTGTCTCTCTGTGACTCTTCATACCCATGCGCCGCTTTTGTCTGACGCAAAAGATCGCTTTCTTTCTGTCGTTTCGCGTTCTTTCTATCTTTTCCTGCTTCCAGGAACTTGCCAGCTTAATAGTATTTTTACTATGTAGCCACAAAGCTAAGTGAAATAATAGAACACAAGCAAGATTAATACGAAACTGCACATATAGACACTTTCATATGCTGCATGTGGGTGTCATAATCGATGTATTACACATTGTAGAAAGTCGACGTACCTTGAGCAATTTGTCTGGTGCTTCTAAAATGCCATTACCTTGCGATGCATCGACATTGCACGTCAACCAAGAAAGATGGAAAAAGCGCTCGAAGGATTTCAGCACCGACAGATCACACAAGGTGGCGTGCGTCAGGCCATTGCGTTTGCAGCCCAGCAACTGTAACTCACGCAGCCTCAGCCACTCACAAAAGAACGATTGCAACAAGACGTCCAGCATCAAATAGCCATTAAATAGAGTGGGGTGACATGTTGATGGGATCTTATCCTTGACGTGGTGTGTGTAACGTGTGGTTGATGAGCATGACGTGGCGGTGGTGAGTGAGGCGCGAGCTTGGTGGGTGCTGCTGCCGTCTCGAACGCAATAGAGGTCGCAGGTGTCCTAGGCTGGAATCTGGCTGGAGAGAATGACCTTCAGCCAGCTTAGCTCACTTCGTAGAACTTGGTCTCTAAGTACCACAAGACAGCACATTGTGAGTACCCACATTAGAATGCATGTCAAGGTGGTCAACATCTACGCCATAGCACTCACGCAGCGAGCCGGTGTACTGCTCGAGCTGCTCGACCATGTCCTCGAGCTCCGTGAGCTCTTCGTCGATGGCGTCAATGGTCTTGAGCTTGTCGTCAATCGCATCCGCTAGGTTGTCAACAATAATCAGCATACACACAAAAGTCAATATAACAAGTCCGGGGTCCTGCCATAGCAAGCATTATATCCCAAGTCGATCAGACCTTTTGCTTTCAGATGCTGGGAGAGCTTGCCAACGCTCTGCAGCTCCTTCCTCATCTTGGCGTGTTTGCGCTCGACGTTGAGCAACACCTGCTGCAGCAGCTCCATCGACTCGAGCGATCCTGTTGCGCACATTCACGTCCACACCACACACACGAAGAGATAAAACAACAACATAAACATTAATAAACATGCGACGAAGCACATTGCGGCGCGCACAACAACACGCGCAGCTCCATTCAATCTCTCTGCTCACAGCCACACACTATAGCGCATAGCCACAGCCAATACACGAGCACGTGCGTACGTACCGGAGAGCTGGGCGCCGACGTAGGCTGCGACGCTCGCGCACACGCGCTGCGAGAGCTGCCGCAACTGCGCCACCTCGGCATTCTCCATCGCAGACGCAGATGCCTGCTGCTATTGCGCCCACAGCGGAAACAAGTCGGCGTCAACTTGCGTGAGGGGAGCTGTGTCGCGCGTTTTTTACAAAACATTACCCGTTT
Organism: Globisporangium barbulae; assembly: GCA_023337805.1. Classification (NCBI taxonomy): domain Eukaryota; phylum Oomycota; class Peronosporomycetes; order Pythiales; family Pythiaceae; genus Globisporangium; species Globisporangium barbulae. Next base: position 11,144 of record JAADXK010000762.1, on the reverse strand, counting down.
TTGTCACTTAGAAGTGCGTAATTACAGCCGCAAAGGTGTTTCAAGTATTCACACGTCACATGTTTTGGCTTTCACACGTCACAGGTTTTAAAAGTTCACCACGTCACAGATGGCTTCAGAATATGCGACGTGTGACGAACGAACAGCACACGATCGGCAACAACGAGCAAGATGAGAGCAAGAGCCGCCAGCGAGACGCCTTCTTCTTCTTGTGCGTGCGACACAGCAGCAACAGCAGCATCTTCTCTGCTACTAACAGCAGTGATGGCTACATGGAGTCGCTCCGTCGCTTGACGATGTTCTGGTAGCGCGGCGTATTGTCCAGGTCGAACAGATTGTAGTCGTTCGATGGCTGAAATCTCGTGAACATCGGCGACGCGTCTACTGCAGCTATGCCGCCACCACTGCCACCGCGTCCACCACCAGTGGCGATTGGCGTCGATGACATAACGTATTGCTCGCGTCTCCATTGTGAAGCACCTCTCGCGCGCGCCTCATTGCTCTGCGCCACGAGACTCCACTCGACGTTCGGCAGGTCGAGGAACTTGCGCACGTTGGGCTCGGCGATAATCGCGATGTCCTGGTCGAGTATGCCCAGGAAATGTATCCGCAGCAGCTTCTCTAGAAATCCCTGCAGCGACGCCGCGCGGCGCTCCAGGTACCTCGCTGACAGGTACCGGAAGAACGTCTTAGACGGCAGGTGCCTGCGGACGCGCAGCGTGTCCACCTTCGCCTCAAGCTTCTGCGCAAGCGCGTCAAACTCCGAGTAGCGCCGGTCGACGTTCGAGATCTCAAGCGAGCCGAGCACATACGAGAGCACGCTGATGGTGTAGTTTGCATGTCCATTCGTGATGGACACGCCGGAGATCTCGATCGTGAACGATCCGTCAACGTGCTTGTCGGAATGGAACCGCGTCGGTGGCACGTAGCGAATGCATTTGCTGGCACAGAACTTGGAGTTAGCGGTCGTCGGCCGCAGTCCGTCGCTCTGCGAGCGGTAGAGCGCATTTGGCGCATCAAAGTTGCTCTCGCTGAAGCGACTGAAGGACCGCGAGGTGATATCGTCACCGCCGCGGGGCGAGAAGTGGAAGTAGCACGACTTGGAATGCGTCAAGTCCATACTCGTCATCGTTGCAGCACCAGTGTCCACGTCGAGCCATGCGCTCGGCAGCATCGGTCGGAGCTCTTGGCGCTCGATCCTCGCATCGCACGAACTGGTCGCCATGAGCGCTGGGTCGCCGTACCCGAGCGACAGATCTAGGAATTCGCGCACAAGGATGTTCTTCGCCACGGGGTCACTCAGCGTCACCAGCAGATTGAAGCCAATCTCCGTGATGCTGAGCAAGTAGCTCAGGAAGATGATCACTTCTTCACCGTACTCGTCCAACGAACCTTGACTGTGAGCTGAGAACGGGAGTGACCTGGCCTTGGGCATCTTGTCAGCGAGCCGATGACCCACGTACCGCAGCGTCATGGTCTCCGTAAACCGCGCAAGCTCGCTCTGCGTCCGTCTAATGTGTTTCACGAACGACTTGCGCTTGGCGGCGTCCTTGATACGCGCGCCGTCGCGAATCGCCTTGATGCATGAGCAGATGACAGCGATCTGGAAGCACGTCTCGCCGTCTTTCTGGGACACGGACGCCATCTTGATCGTGAAGTCCCCGGGCGAGGCGAACGCAGGTGACCACTGCTGTGGCTGACAGAACGACTGGTACACGCCCACATGGTGCTCCGGGATCGCCATTTCATCCGAGTCACTCGGGCTCGACAACCGAATCGGCTCCTTTGGGTTTCCAGGCCGCGCAGAGGCCCAAAGTCCCGGCTCGTAGCTCTTGAACGCTTTGGACTCGTTACTCAGCGGCCGCACTTGGGCCGCAAAGCCGTCGTAGCTGTTCATGACGCGATTGAACTTGGTGCGTGTGAGCGGTGACTCGTCATCGTACTCCTCGCTCGCCGAGTGGCTCCAGATCTCCTCGTTCTTGATCTTGGCGAGCCGCAACTCCTTGGTCGTCGCCTGCTTCTGGATGAACGTCTCGTACGACGGCCGCTGCTGCTGTGTGTCGACGACGTCGAACGTGCGCGCCTCCACGCTCTCACGGCCACACGAGAGCAGGAACATGGCTGCTGGACAGTCTGATCGGCAGACTGGCAATATTCCACCCCTCAGCACCAGCAGCCGAGAAAGGCGAGCGGCCGAGTGCGCGGCCTGCCTGTAGGAGGCTGAGCGCTGGGCGTGGGCGGAGATAAATAGAAATGCACTCGGGAGCTCGAGTGACCGGGCGACGAGTAGGCTGTTGCTGAAAACCTCTCTCTTGAGCGAAAATTTCACCTAAGCGCTTCTCTGACGGAGTGCGTCCGTTTCGAGATCGCTACTGCTGCTATGCTTCTTCTTGCTTGTTTGTCAATAAATAGCTCAAGCGAGCGTCCTCATACAGATCCAGAGATTCAAGGACGCCCACCATCTGCGTGCGCACTTTCTCGGCCACCCACCCGCACACACAATGCGTGCAAAAGTGATCATGTGGCTCGGAGTGTTTGCTAGCAGTGAGAAAATACGTGCATCGTTGACTTGGCTCCACTATCAGCGGTTGACACACTTGAACAGCTTCTTGTCTCTGTTTGCATGAAGCGGCGCCATGAAGACCCTTCAAAGAGGCGCCACGGGCTGTTTTGCTCTCTCCTTCACCGCTGCTGTGGGACTTTTGGCTTCGACCACCACTCGCGATTCTGCACTGCAAGAGGTAGATAGGGCAGACGCGTGCTTTACACTAGCTGCCACACAGCCTGGAGCCTTTGAAACCTGAAAGAAAGCATGGGCTGCACTGGTGCAGGACTCGTGGCGATCATCGTGCTCTTCGTCGCCGTGGTGCTCAGCGTCGTGTCGATGATCCTCCCAGCGTGGAGCACGAGCACGATCACAAAGGCCACGGGCACAGCCGACTTCACGGCCGGCGTCTGGGGCTACTGCACCAACATCAACCTGCACGCCAATGCAACCGACAGCAGTGGTGATACCGGCAGTAGTAGCGTGAGTTTCGACCACTGCTACTTCTTCCACACGTCGAGCAAGTACGAGATGCCGGACGTGATCGTGAACAACGAGGAGCTCATAGCCAACTTCTCGCAGTACAGTCTCTGCGACGGCTACGACCGCGCTACGGCGCTGGGCGACACTGAGCTCGCTGCCTACTCGCAAGGACTCGCGGACATCGCGAGCCTGGACGCGGGCCAGTTCAACCGATTTCTCGACCGCTCCTGTGGCCCACTGGGCACGGCCACGCTTGTGTTTGCGAGTTTGAACATCGTCGCGGGCTTGCTTGCCTGGATCGCGCTCGTCCTGGGCATCACGTGCTGCAAGAACAAGTCGGCGTTCATCGGTGTGGGCAAGATCCTGGCAGGAATTGCGTTCGCCTCAACGCTGCTCACGTTCCTCGCGTGGCTCGCGCAGGCTCATTCGCTCACGAAGAAGGACGACGTGGGCCTCAGCGGCTCGTTCATCCTAAGTGTTCTCGCCGCTTTGCTCTACGCGATCGTGACCACGCTCGCGGCGCGCCACGCCAAGATGGGCGCCTAGAGTGATTGAGATCACAGACTTGGGAGGTATCCAGTCACTGATTGGACAGGGACAGGTGAGGTATGTTATGTACCCATGTTGAGGAATTGCATAAATCTGATTTACACGAAGTTTCATTTGTATCGATAACTTGATCAAAGTTTTGATAAATTGCATATTTGCTGATTTGCATATTTGAGGATTTCTATGTGACTTCATGGCATTCATTGACGAAAGTGGGGATGGGCCTATTTCACTTCAGAGCTCTTCGTTCCTCACAGGATACTTCACTCGACACCCAGAAACGATTCATCACAGACCACACATGCAACAGCCACTTTGCCTTCCTAGCGAATGCATCAAGTGAGAAATCCACTTTGCCTCCTGGCTTCAACCCGCAGTTGTGTGATCGGACATGCACTTGACGCGGGGGTTAGTCACCCCACCACCAAAGCTCAAGAGCCTACAGGGCTAGAGAAAGCAGAGAGAGCTGAGCTCACTCTCGCTTTTGTACGCTCGCCCTCAACGTTCCAAGCTGCGCACTCCCAGATCTCCACACAGCGATGGCGTTCGGGAAACTCACCGCTGCGGCGCTTGTGCTGTTGATCGCGGTACCTGGGGGACTCACGACCAAGTCTCATGTCCGCATTCACATCAGAACTTCACCCACTACCACCACCACGTCCGCCACAACCTCCAACACGACATTGTCAACCGCAGAGGACGCCGGCTCTCTCTTTGGCCAACTGGAGGATCTCGACCCAGTGCAGTTCAAGATCGCCGCCTGCGCGCCTCAGGTCTGGAACGTGACGCGTGATATGGCCTCGGCGTTGTGGCTCGACTTTCGTTCGATCAACGTCTCAGGTGGAGACCACGTGATCGTCTCAGCGCTCGATGGATCCCGTGCTCAGGTGCTCAACTCTACTTCAAGTGGGATCTCGACCATTCCGATCCCAGGCAAGAGCCTCAAGATCGAGTTTCGTCCTTCAAATGACACCACCGCCTCGGCTTCAAAGGGCTGTACTGCAACGAAGAAGCTCCCGTCGTTCACCATCGAAAAGCTCGGAGTTGGTTTCCCAAGTGACCAATTCGTCACAAAGGAGAGCATCTGCGGATCGGATCAGCTCATGAACGCTCGGTGCCTCAGTCCGCTGCTGGACAACCAGGCGGACGCGGTCATGCGACTGCTCATCGAGAAGGACGGCAAGGGATACTGGTGCTCGGCTTGGCTCTGGGGAAACAAGGGCCACATCATCACCAACCACCACTGCATCTCCAGCCAGATCCACGTTGACAGGACGCAGTTCCAGTTCCAGGTCGAGACACCGCGCTGCAATGACAAGAAGTGCTCGCCACACACATGCCCCATCGGCGAAATCCTGTACGGCAAGGACAACGTCGAGCTCGTCCAAGCCAACAAGGTTCTAGACTTTGCAATCCTCAAGATCACAGCCAACAATGCCACCGCCACGAAGTTCGTGACCAAGTACGGCTACTTGAGGATCCGGAAAGCCGCACCGAAGCCCAGCGAGGCGTTCTTCCTGGTTCAGCACCCGCATGGTGGACCCAAGGTGGTCCCAGCGATCATCGACGCCAAAAACGCGACCTTTATCCCCAATCTCTCGGAATTGTATCGCACCAACAACACGACGGATACCGTGATCAATGCGCTCGGGTACCTGGCCGACACGGAGGGCGGAAGTTCCGGCTCGCCTTTGATCGCGGAGAAAGATCGCCTCGTGATCGGATTGCACCACCTCGGAGGGTGTCCGAACAAAGCGGTGGCGTCCAACCAACTCGCGTCTGCGTTCAGTAGGCAGTTCAAGGACAACGACGGTTTTGCATAGTTTATAACTTCGACCTCTAGTAAGGTAGGTTCTAGTGTCCTCCAAAATCCCAGTTCCTCTAGAATATCAAAGTCCAACTTGCTGTTTGAATAATATGCATCTTTGAATACTTGTAGAGGTACTTACTTGATAACTGAAACCTACCTTGCTAGAGGTCTCAAATTCTAACGCAAACGCTACCAACATCTGTAAAGTGGTCATCTGTACGGATGTTGAGGTCGGCAGACCACCAAACCTCTGTCAAAACGCGCCACCTCACTATGCGCTGACACCGTCAGCTGGTCACATGATGAAAAGGAATTCAGTCTACGTTGTCTGTACAACAATGTTAGCCTCATCTACTTCTACCTCCATTGATACGGGAAACTGGTTTGCATTTGTATTCATTCACGCCACAAACATCTATGTGTCAAGAGGAGTGCTCCGTCCGTACCAAGCTCATCTCATCTCATCTTGGTGGGTGATACGTTAGAAGTCGGTGGGCTCACACAGACTTCAGCTCGTCTCTATCTCTTCTCGTTCATTCTGCGGATGTCCTCTCAGCCTCTCTAGCCTTTGAGCTAGGGCCGGACGCTCTCACGCTTTGTCTTACTCAGTTTACATGATGAAGCCGTCGTTGTCGGACGAGAGCGCGAGCAGCGGCGCCGAGAGGAAGTTGGAGGCCGACGCCGCGTTGTTGCAGTCGCCGATACGGTGCAGACCAATCACGGAGTGATCTTTTCGCGCGAGCACGGGCGATCCTGAGCTGCCACCGGCAGTATCAGCGGCGTAGCCAATGAGGTTCGCGTAGCTCTGGCCGCTCATTTTGATAAGATAGTTGGTGTCCTTGATCGTCGCAGCCACCTTGTCGGCGTCATCGTCGGTCATCGCAATCTTCTTAGGTCCACCATACGGGTGCTGCGGAATGTAGATCGTCTCATCCTTGGTGGGGGCGCCAAAGCGCATCTTGAGGTATCCGTACTTGCTGACAAAGTCCTGCGCGTCGTTGATGATCTTGAGCACAGCATAGTCCAGGTTCGCGTCCGACTTGACGAACTGCACGTTGCCCTTTCCATCGAGAGCCTGGGCCACAGGACACGCACCTGGGTTGCATTTCCCGTCACAGGCTGGGGTTTCGACGAGGAACTGAAACTTGGTCTTGTCGACCATGTCCTGGCTCGAGAAGCAGTGGTGATTGCTCACGATGTGGCCCTTGTTGCCCCAGAGCCAGGCCGTGCAGGTGACCAGCGCACCGTCTTCACGCGTGCGCTCCGTGCGCATCACGGCCTTGGACTTGGCGTACATGGTCTTCTGCATCTCGTCGCCGGCGTTGGCGGCGCAGATGGCGTTCTTCATCGTGTCCTTGGCGCCGCAGATGTTCTCCTTGGTCACGAGCATCTCCTTGGACCACTGGAAGCCCACAGCGTCGACTTTCATCGTTGGGACAACGCCCGTGGCCGCACACCCGCTCTTCTTGTTTGCTGACGGCTTGAACTCGATCTTGAGCGCCTTGCCACTAATGGGGCTCGTCGTGACGCCACTGGGCGAATCGTCGAATGACTGAGGAGACGAGCCGTTGAGCGCCGATACGATCACCTGATCGCCCGCGACGTTGATTGATTTGAAGCGCAGCCACATGGACGTGACCTTCTGCTTGGTCACATTCCACGTCTGCGGCGCACAGGCCTTGATCGCGTACTCACTGGCGTCGAGCGTCGTCCAATTGCCCGTCACATAGCCGCCCGAGGTCGCCTGCGCCTCGGCGGACGCACTCACGTCCCATTCGTGCACCGTGGCGTTCGCAGACGTCTTGGCCAGCGCTGCGGCCGCCGCAGCCGTGAATGGCGACGAGCTTGTAGAGCTGCTGCTGGTGTCATCGTCGTCGTCGCTGTTCATGCGGATGTCCGTGAACTGCAGGCCCTGCACGGCCGTCGCTGCCACGACCACGGCCGCGAGCGAGAGCACGAGCGCGCGCTTACTGGTCATGCTGTTCTCTGCCGATTGCTGAATGATGAGACGCGGAGGGAGCACCATGAGCAGCTCCTGCTCGAAGAGCTCCGGCCATCCGCCTGTAAATATCCTGTCATTTTTACTGTCAGCCTGTTGGTCTTCTTCCTCAACGAGCGCGGTCGCACTTCCGCAGAACCAGATGGTTCGTGTTACTGACCTGTCAACTGTAACCTATTGAATACTATACCCTCTGTAACAAAATATGCTGTGATGGACAACATTCACAAAAATAGGCTTTATGAATTAATATCCCTTTTAAAGATATATATATAACAATATTGACTTCAGCGGGTGTACTGACTTCCTGCATATCAGTCCCAGACATCCGGTTCATCGAAAATGAAGAGCGTCTCAATAACGTATCGTAACCGGAATGCACACGAGCGATGGAAGAACGCAAGGCGCCACACAATTGAACGGATCCGGATGATCGATAGACCACTTTGCCGATCGAACGACACGCTCGCTTGTGGACGGCGCTGCATCTTGCTGCGGGGCAAACTATTGAAAGATGATTACTGGCTGAGCAGCCGCACGCGCGTCGAACTCGCGATGAACAGATAGTCAGTTCATAGGAGAGAGCTCTCTCTCCGAAAGGGTACGAGCATGAACGTTGACATCGCTTCCAGCTCCGTGCAATTCGAATGCAGCATGGTTGCCTGGTGGTAGCAAACGATTTTCCAACGAGATGCGGCGCAGCAGCAGTACGCTCATCTGCAAAACAAGAGTGCAATCCCCCGCTCTCGCCGGTTGATGCATCATCGCGTCCACAGTACGACGACCTCTGGAATCGATTTCTCAATCAGCAGCGCCCATGCGTAGCCCTCACTTTGATATTGCCTGTATATTTCGTGTTTCATCATCGTTCGTTTTGTCCGTGCCTGTTCAGTTTGCATCTGCCAGTTCGGAGCCTGACTCCAACCGTATTGCCACTATCTGGATCCTTCATGACATCGCGATCTGTTGGCCGCTGCTTGACTTGCTCGCGCGAGACGCAACGTAGTCACAAATTCTCTATCGCCAAGTCCTGTTTTCTCCTCTATAAGACAAGCTGCACCAACGAGTGGGAAAAGAAAAACGCGATCGACGCGGCACCGAAGAGGATCGAGATCTTGTAGTCTGCAGACGCATAGCAACACACAGGTCAGCCATTGTCCATCACAACATTGTCGTTAATCAGCAACAGAAGATTTGAACGCACCAAGCAGCTCGTCGAACGCGGCGTCGCCTGTTTGCCAGTGCAGCTGCAGGTCCGGGGACACGGCCACGAAGAACGCCACGAGGGCTGAGAGCAGACACAGGAAGCCGTTCCAGAAGAACGCCGTCTTCACGCTCGCGCCTCGCGACAGCGCCCAGGCGAACACAATACTCAGCAGCGTTGCGCCAAGCGTCACGAGCGCGTCCGGCGAGTCAAAGCGCAGCGCCAGTACGTCCTGTAGAAGTCAAGACGCACACACAGCTGTTAATGCACACATAAAGACAATGACCAAATACACAACGCACTTACATCAAAGCCTCCGCATGGTCCGTCCATCAGCATGGCCTCCTTCGCGTGAATAAATAGCAGCAGCGTGAAGAGCAGCGTGGACGCCATGATGCTGCCAAAGACCAGACGCACGGCACCACTCACGAGCGCCTGCACACCGTCAACGAACGCCTGCCCACCGGAGATGATCTCGCCGCCTTCGAACGGGATATCGTGACGCAGCAGGTTCTTGTCCGCGCCGCCACTCACCAAGTGGAACACCTGGTCCTTCTTTGCTGTCTTGCCTGCTGCAGTGATGACAGCATCACCGCCATTCGCAAACGCAAAGCTCATGCCTGTGATCGCGAACGAGTGCTGCTCAGTTGAGATCTTCTTGTACGGCTGCAAGTTGTCCGTGCGGAAGACCTTAATGTCACCTGACACCGCGGCCGTGCACACAAAGTCGTCGTCGTGGCTCACACAGAGACTCGCGACGGGCTTGTCGCCGGCGATGGCCACGTTCTCGACGACCCAGCGCCACTGGGCCTCGCTCGTCTGCGCGATCGTCTCGGGCTTCCACTTGACCAGGATCGAGTCGCCACGCGCGGGCGTGAGCACCGTGTACAGTCGACGCCCATTGTTGGCAAAGCGCGCGCAGCGGAACTGGTGCTTGCGTGGGCCAGCGGGCGGCTTAGACTTGAGCATTTCGAAGGCGACGTCGAGCGCGTCGTCCTTGGAGAACTGGTAAAGCGCGCTGTCCTCCGTGAGGCGCCAGAGGTGGCACGTCTGGTCCTCCGAGCTCGAGACCACGAGGTTGCGGTGCGACGCGTCCACGTGCAGGTCGCGGATGCGCTTCGTGTGCGCCTTGTACTCGCGCGCGAGCGTCACGAGCGTGTTGCTTGTGTCCGAGACCACGGCGTTGCCCACCTTGGGCAACTGTGGTGGCATCGCAGGCTCGTCGTGGTTGTGCTTCGCTGACGGTGATGACGATGCGGCGGTTGAGCAGTCGAGCGCCGCGGCCGTGCCGACGGCCTTCTCTGCGGCTGTTGGCTCGCGGTTCAAGCGCCAGACGCGCACGACGCCATCCTCACCACCGGTCAGGATCGTCGAGTTGCCCACAAAGCACGCGCACGACTGTGAGCTCTCTTCGGTAGCAAAGTCCGTGCGGAACTTGACGAGCAGCTTCATACTCTTCTCCTTCTTGTCCAGCTCGTAGAGCCAGCAGGCCGAGTTCACCGACACGGCAATGAGCAGGCCCTATTCGTGTACGTGTCAAGATAAACGCCAATACCATAGCCAAATCGTAAGCACATTGCGCCTCAATGTGGCAATAGAAAGCAGCATAACAACACCATCAGCAGCAGCATAGAACGCAAACGTACATTGTGCGAGAACGCCACGCCGGACGCCAGCTCCGTGCCCGTCTCGACCGAGATGTCCTTCACAAAGCCGCTCGAGTCCGTGTCCGAGAGCTGGTAGATGTCCTGTTATAATAGAACTCACACAAGCGAATTAGCAATGCGTTCACCCGCACATGCTGAATCTTCGCGTCATGAACCCCTTCGAGACCGCGCGCCATAGTGAGAGCCACCACAGGCAACGCACCACGGTGTTCTTGATGCCGGACTTGAGCGAGCCGCCGCCGCCGCAGATGGCGAAGTAGCCATGCGCGTAGGAGAGCCCCATGATCGGGTACTTGACGAGCATCGTGGCCCTCTTCTTGAGCTACGCTTACGTGGCGGAAGTGGTGCGATCGGGAAAGAAATGACCGTCCCTCCCTTGCTGAGCTTGATTTTGTTGGGCGCCATTATTGCGGGATTCGTTTTAGTGACATGTGCTGGATCTTTCTTCAACAAGTTGCGGTAGTGACGTAAGTCACTAAGCAGACAGTATTGTGCGCTAAATTAGTTAGCACATTGAGGCTTTTGATTCGCTGAAAAGAAAAGATATTAAAGTCTATCTCAGTTAATAACGACTATGGTATTTTTTTTGAAATTTTGACTTTATGACGATTTAGTGGAAAAATGTTGAGAATTTATGAAACTGGGTATCAACGTTATTTGAGTTCCATCTGGATAGAAAACAATGCTGTATTGATGAAGTTGTGGGCTACGAAAAATTATCAGCTATCGGTGCTCTCAAATGGGATCTCGTCTGCTGCATCGTAGTAGTCGTTCTCAACTTTGATGCAGTGGCGAACATACTTGGACCACTCGTCGGCTCCAATTTGTCCAAAGCGCTCTAACGTCAAACGCTCCACATCAGAGAGCGAGTAGTTCGCATTTCTCTT
>JAADXK010000761.1:0-16010 GCA_023337805.1 Globisporangium barbulae | reverse complement strand
GTGCCTGCACAGCGCCATCTTCTGCCCCGCCGACAGCCGAACGCGCGTGGTCCTGGATGGCATTCTTGCTGCGTGTTGTTTGTCTTGTTTCTCGTCGGTTCGGCACTGGTGGAAAGAGCTCGCAACCGCGCACTAAAAAAAACGCGCCACTTTTAGTACAGCTTTTTGAATGACGTATCGTTTTTGAGTGGGTATCTCGTTTTTGAGGTGGTTAGTAATGAGAATGGTGCCTGTACCTAGCGACTTCGGTATTTCGGAGCTCCAAGACAGTAAATGGCGACCCCCTTGCGATAGTGTCGCTCAAATCGACCAGTTCCTCGATAGTCACCCGTGTAGTTGACAATTTCAACCTCTCGGTGTCTTCTGACAGCGCCAATGTCGGTGACTGCGACGCTACGGAGACCTCCCTGGAAGCCTCACATACGCTCTTTCTCAAGATGCTGAAGATTCCTGTGAGTGCGTTAGTGGACGACGCAAGCGTCGAGTACAGCCGCTTCAACATCTCTGATCCGATCACCTTTGGATTCGTAACGGTCGAGCTCCCGGTGGGGCGATCGCAATACTACCCAGACGCGGGGTTCGTTGAGGACTACTGCAGCCGCGACGGGTGCTTGCTCGAATCAGCAGTCGTCAACAACACAAGCCGAGACATCGCGATCCAGCCGCGCGTGCAAGTGACCAGCATCTGTGTCAATGACGATGGCATCGAGGACTTGACGTGGTTCATCACAAATTACAGCGATGATTTTAACCAATGCAACCGAACGTCCAACACTTCGATGCTCGTCGTGAGCGTGGGCAAGCGCATTGAAGGGGGTATCTGGGACACGACTAGAGATGGCGATCCTCACGCTAAGATACGATTCGAGAACTTGTACACAGTGCACTCCATCACAGTCGTCGTCTCTCATGGGAAATTGGAAACCTCGCGAGGTTTTTCAACGTCGACTACGTCAGTTTCATTGGCTGTGAAGACCTGCGCTACAAGTTGTAACCCGAGTCGGCAAGAGCGATTACTTGGTTATCGGTGCGAGCAGTCTACCGATGAAGCAGCTCGACCACTACGATCTATCGAGCCAGGATACAATCAAGTGAAAGTACATCGTTTCAGCTGCTGACCAGCAGAAAAAATGCCCTACGACATTCTCTTTCCGCGTCGCTTCTCAGACATCTCCACGAATGGCTCAGCTCTGAGGACGGTCGAGAAGGAAATTTGCAGCGCGTTTGCAGATAAATTCATCACAACCGTCGAGAAGAACCACTTGTACATGGAGCAGAGTCTCCAGACCAGCTATACCGCAGCGTTCTACTTCCTCTTCCAGAACGCAGTGCAGCAAAAGAGTCGCAACATCACGGAAGCTGAAGCCAATCTTCTTTCGGACCTGGCGTTCACGGGGAACGAGCAGCTCACGAACGTCCATATGTCGATACCGCTAACAAATGTCGTCATCTCGCCTGTCGGCTGCTTTTTGCTCTTTGTCACAAGCCTCAGCGTTGTGCTTCGCGCCAAACGAAGCGAGCGAGTGCTTCGAGAGCGTGCAAACGCCGACATCGTCATGGAGGCTATGGTGGACAGCTCCAAGTATCCGCGGTCGTTGATCAAGATCGAGCTCAATCAGGTCGCTGATGCGGAGGAGGAAGCCAACGTCCAAGTCCCGTTGCACGAGCTCCGTGTGCAGAGAGTCGTCCTGTAGCACCACACGGTCACCAAGCGCGCCTTCCACGTCAGCTCTGAGACGTAGTGTCGAGATCATACGTGTTGCTGCTCGCTGTTCACGACGTTGTACTGGACACTTCGACGCTTCAAACCACCTCCAGACTGCTTGTAGCGACGCTCTTCCTCTCCTTTCCAATCGATTTCGCGTTTGCCTGCTATAGCTCGAGCTTCTGGAAGCGGTGGTCTACGCTGACTGATGCTGCTGCGTACAGATGTAGGCATGCGACCGTAATGCATGTAAAACGATCTCTTTGGCCATCCGCTTGCAGTGGTCATGACGACGATATGATTCACTTCCCTGTCAACTATCTCTCAAGCACTTGATAAGTAGGTCTTGGGCGGGTAAGGCAACGGCTATTCGATCTTGCTTCGACGCTCTTGTGCTATCACTCGCGCTTTAGTGAGAAACCGAGGTCTCCAGATCTCCAGAAAGTTGGCACGCGCAGATCCCAAACTGTACGTGTGAGTCTGTCTCCTGGTCTGCTCGTCTGACTTTGGCAGCGCTCTCCGTTTAAAAAACTCGTTTGTGGTCGTGTTGGTCATCACCAAGTAGCAGTGGAACGCGAAGAAGCACAGCAGCGCTGACCCTGTTCAACAAGGCAATGAGATGGCAGCAGGGTGAGTTTTGATTCCTTATCCCCAGATTCGCCATACAAGAACCACCAACGATAAGCTAAAGCTTACCCATCACAGAGCAGAGCACAAAGAGTACTGTGTTGATCGCCTCAGCGTGAATGAGGTACTGGAGCGCAACTCGAGCGTCATTCTGGATCACGACATTGGTCGTCTCGTGGACAAACTCCTCGCCGATCAGCTGCGTGTACTCGTCGTGTAGGATGAAGAAGAGCACATAGGTTCCGTATACGCAGAGCACCACGTTCGCCTACAGGTAGGTGAAAAGTGGACATGGAGCTGTAGTTAGCGATGTGAGTCTTCGTATCCACTAGTGAACGTTGATAGAGACTCTTAGTCGTACGAGCAGGAAGCGGAAAAACGGCAGGTGGTTGCCTTCACCGATGCACGTGTTGAGCCACACGCAGTCTATACGACGACACAAGCGCACGAATGAAATGCTCAAACACAACCATATAGAACTACATTCAAGCAGGAAAGCCGTATCGAGGGACGCACGGTGGTCGAAGCGCGGGACACAGACGTTGCACACCGAGCAGTGCTTGGAGCGCGCGATTCTGTGAGAGTATCGATGATCCGTCAGACTTTCTTGTGCATCATAACACATCCGCATGGATCAAGTGCAGGTCGAGGCTCACTTGGTGATCTTGCAGGTCACGCATTCGCGCCCAGGAACGTAGAAAATGCCGTCGTACGCGTAGTTGTCAAAGAACTTGAGTATCTCTACAGCACACCAGAGGCAAGACGATCCTGGTTAGATCTCAGCACGGAAAACTAGACTGGCAGGTCTTCGTATTGAGATGCACCAAACATACTGGACTGGAGAACACCAGGCGGTGCCGTCGATGCCGTCAAAAACGACAGCAGCGCTGCCATGACCACCACGAAGCTCGCATAGCTGCCAGTTACAGTAAGCGAGTCAAGCGCGTGTTCGTCATGACACCACCCAGCAAGGGGTGAACATGTCAGGATCAATAGTGCCCTCTCTTCACATACATGTGGACGTCTCCAAGCGACTCGTTCGGTAGACGCGGCAGTCCAGACACGAGGAACGCGCTGTATCCACCCACGACCATCAGCAGATAGAAAATCTGTAAGCGTCAACAACAGGGCGGCTATTAGCAGTGATCATCAGCTCCATTAATGAAGGACAAGGTGTCATCTGCAGCATGACAAGCCAGACGCGCCTACCTGCACCAGCGGGTTTGGCTCGTGGGTCACGCAGTGAAGCGCGCTCCGCACATACTCAGTAGCGCACGAAGCGGCCAGCGTTCCGCCCATGGATCGATCACGTCAGGCAGCTCGCGTCACTTGGAGTGCTTCTCTTCAGTCATGTTTCCTGATTGATCGGTTTTCGGACTTCTGATCAGCGTTTGACTTGGCTTTTGCATGCTTTGTGGGCGTGCTAACCCAGAGTCCGTAATCATGTGTTACGTACGCGATTGGTTTTCAAGAACTTGTTCTTCCAGTTACCGCCCAAACGCAAGTCGAAACCACGAAATGTTGCGGTAGCAAAAAAAACTCCCTTTCCCAAGAGGTTTTCAACCATCCAAAGTGGACATTTAACTTGATCTTTGTATGAAAATACACATTGAAAGTAGGAGCAATAGTTGAAATCCAAGGTCAACGACATCAAACGGAAATGAAAGGGTATGTAATTTTGAAGTGTTTTTGGCAAAATATGTGAGGTTTATAAACTACTAAGAGGATCCTTCATACCTTGTAACCAAAATTATTCTCACACTGATGATCCCTTTATAACATTATTCCCTTTCAAATACAACAATTTGAGTCTTACCCAAAATCAACAAAGTCCTACAACAACAACCTGTATAAATGCATAAACGACAATTCTCGTTTATTTGTCTCTCGCTTCAGATTCGCTGAAAGCTGCAGCAAACTGCCATTTTTGAGTGCTCATTTCCGCACAAGCAACCCATTCAGCGCACTCAGCGAGAAGACCCAGGAGACAGACCGCAAGCAAGCAGCATGGGCTCGCGCGTGTTCGTGCGGCTCTACGACGGCGCGCGCCAAGTGGAGACGGACGATGTGGTCGTGACGCTGCCGCTGCCGCCGCTCAAGTGGGCGGCTGTGCTCAGCGCCATGGTGACGGCCATCGACCGGGCGGACGACGACGACGCCGACGACGCGGACGCGCAGGCGGCCGTCGCGCCCGAACGCATCGCCAAGGCGCGGCTCTTCCTGCTGCCGTCCGAATTGCAAGGGATCGTAGCGGAGGTGTGTAATGTATTGCCTCTCTCTATAGGCGGATAGCTGGTGTGCTCATTGTGCTGATTGTATGTGTTGTTGGTGTTGGTTGTACTAGCTGAACGCACGAGGACTGCGTGGCATTCGCGAGAACGACCAGTTCGTGGTCTGTTTGCAGGGCGAGGACTACCAGAAGCGCGCGGAGAAGGTGCAGGCGGCGCTGGACGCAGAGACAGAAGGCAATGCGAATGGGCTTCCGACCCCACCGGGCAGTGCGACGGACAGCTCGAGTGCCAGCATCTCGCCCTCCTCTATTGCGACGAAAGAGCAACTGCTGCCGTCTCTTTCAAGCGGGCTTCAGTATGGGCAGAGGTCATTCGTGTCGACTGCTACGCTTACTAGTACAGTGCCGCCACGCGGCATGGGCGGGTCCATGAGCCTGGGCATGAAGGGCAGCAAGCGCTATCGCAGCATATCGGGCAAGATGGCGGCTATCAAGTCGCTGGGCGACAAAGGACTCATCACTGCGGACGACCGCGGCCACCTAAAGGACCTCTTGCTGAACGACGACTCGCCGCAGCTGCAGGAGGCGCTCGAGAACTACAACTCTACGGGGGACTTCCAGGCCGTCAAGGCAATCCTCATGAAGGAGCTGAGCAATCCGTCGTCGAAGCGTAACGCTGCGGGAGAGGAGTGGATCTCCGTGAAGCTCATCGACGACATCAACCGAAATTTTGTACGTATATTGCTCCCAGTCGTGTCATGCTGTGTCATTTAGCCCCTGTCATGTGGCTAACCTCTAAGCTCTGGCCTGTTGTCCCCTTTCTGTCGCCTATTATCACAGAACACAAACGACTTGTCCGATCAGCACACTCCTGCAGCTCAGAACTCGGCGCCATTAGCGAATCCGTTTATGTATGAGCCGTCGTCTGACAACAGCAGCGGCTCTGGTGAAAACAGCAACAATGTCGCTGATCTCCATTACCACAACCAGCGCCGGCAGCAAGCATCTCCAGTGTCCATGGGCTACTCTACATCGGCGTCATCGCCAGTCGAATCCGAGTACTCCCACCACCCGCAGCACCAACAGGATTCAACTTATTCTGAGTACCAGTCTGTCATTATCCCGCCAGAACCGTACAGCCAGTCGCAGCACCAGGCGGGCATGTACGGGGCATCTCAGGTGAACCTGCCGCTGCGCAACCGCAACAGCATGAACCTCATGATGAAGCAGAGCACGTACGGTGTGGCGCCTTCTGCGCAGATGATTGGCATGTCCCCGACGCACATGGACATGCGCTACACTGGGATTGGCGGACCTCCGTCCTACCTGAGCCAAGGAGGTCCAGGCATGCCGCTTATGTACCCCACAGGCATGGGGTACCCAGCCGACATGTCGTCCGACTACAATCGCATGGGCATGGCGCCCTACGGCATGCTGCCATCGAATGGTGTGGGCTACAACCCCATGCTCCGCCAGCAGCAGTACAGCATGAATCAGTATCCGTACGGGGGAGGAGGAGGCATGATGAACGGAGGAGCTCCTGGGACGCCTGGCTACGAGTACTACCAGAACAGTTATGGTGGTGGTGCGAACGGTGTTGGCGGCTTTGACAGGACCCAGATGCGTAACGGCGGCAAGTGGACGACTGCGCCGCCCATGCCCTCGTACCCGCCGGCGTGCTCGAAGGATGAGAAGAAGGAGAAGATCGCCAAGTGGCTCAAGAAGCGCGAGAACCGCAACTGGTCCAACAAACCGTCGTACCCGGTGCGCCACAGCATCGCGAAGAACCGCAAGCGCGGCGAGGACGGTCGCTTCATCACGAAGGCGCGACTTGCGCAGATGGCGCTCGAAGAATCTGCAGCTGGTGGCAATGCTGGTGCTGATGGAATTACGGGCGCTGGCGTGGGCATCATCGTGCATCCAGAGGGCTCGAACGAGTACGACGACGAAGTGGACGACTACGACGAGCATGTGTCCATGGCGACGCTGCCCGTGCCGACGTCCGTGCCATAGGTGAGCGGTGTTGGTTGTGTCAGCAGAGGCTCGGAGAAGGAAAGGGAGAGTGGCTGAGAAGTGAAAGGCCGTAGTTGCTGGTAACAAATGCGTGAATGTATGGATAAGGTATTTGATGCTTCTTACGATCCTAGCTTTGTTGAAATGCCTATTCGGGGAACTGTCTAGCCATCGAAGAAGAGATTATACTCTGGTGGGTAGCTGGTAACACGGAGATCCTCATTTCAAGTCCTCGGGTTTTATGACTCCAAACGCACCACCAAACTCTGAGAATCAACTGAACTCGAAGTTCGAGAATCACGAACGACAACAAAACTCATCGTTGATATTCAGAGTACATCTCTCTCGAGAATCAACCTGACTCGATCCTAATAATTACTTGGAAGTCTGAAAACCCTAATGACACTCACAGTTCAGACCTACCCATAAAGCATGACTTACAGAGGCTGGATCGCGCGACTGACACCGAGCGGCACGGCAGGCTCGCTCTTGCACTTGACGCCGCTTTGCCGCAGCACGTCGCGCAGCGTCTCGAGCTCGTCCTTGGAGCTGCAGAGCGTCTGCGGGTCCTCCCAGCTGTAGCGGTTCCAATTGAGGATCGAGACGGCCCAGCGCTCCGTGAGCTCACGCGTCGAGCCGGCGAACGTGATACTGAGCTGCGCGCGCTGCTGCCTCGCAGCGATGACGTTCGCAGTGCTTGGAGGGCCCAGACTGCGCTTGCGCGAGGCCTTGGGCTGCGTGTCAATGCGGAAGCGGTTGAGCACCTGGCCGGGCTCGTCCGGGAGCAAGAAGACCTCGACCTTACAGCCCGTGAGCGGCACGGCGCCCAGCAGCGAGCCGCCCATGCGTGAGTAGTACTGCAGGATGCCCTCGTCCAGGATACAGTATACGATCTCGCCCTCGTCGCCGCCGACCTTGACCAGGTAACCCTCGACGTTGCCTCCGCTGCTCATTCTGCTGTTGTTTGTGTTGAGAAGCTATTTACTGGGCTGCACTGGCTGAGGACTGCGTGCCTGAGGTGCTGGTGTGGCTGGGAATTGGTGAATGACAGTAGGCGAAGAGCTACTGAAGCGAAGGGCTACCATGCCTGGAGTAAGGCCAGGCTCTGGCTTTGTTCTGGTCGCATGGGGACTGGCAGACGTCGAGGATCGTACATGCGAGTGACTGGGAAGCTGAATAGAGAGAGACTGAAGCTGGGCGGTGGCGCAGCTGAGGCTCAGGCATCTGTCGGTCGGTCTGTGGCTCTGGCTGTGACGATGTCCCCACGAAAAGACACAGAGGATGACCAGCAGGTTGGAGCGTCTGAGTTTGTGTCAGCTGCTGTCTTAATATTATAAACGTTTAAAATGATATTTTTCTGTTGCATTTTTAGTACAGTTCGAGTGATCGATAAGAGTTGAATGTATAAATTATTATGGCGTTGCGACGTTCCAACTGTCCATCTGTTGAAGACGACCAGCACCAAATGCAATCGTCTGGCAGCCACCACAGCCTCTCAAAGACGAGCCGCACGAGCAACCTATTCACTTGTTGATGACGACGCGCGTGTGGATGCATGGTCGTATTCGCCACCAGCCCAACAGTAACGATCACCACACAATCTCAACCCAGCTATGACCATGCAACAGCAAGGTATGTAACCACCGCCTGACCAGCAAGCGCCTCTTCAGGTGTCATCACCACAAGGCTCCTCAGCTCCGGTCCACAAAAAAACAAGACACCCAGCGTCATGCCGCCGCCACGCTCGCTTCGCGTGCTCGAGCCCCTCAATGATGAACCCAGCAGCGCCGACGTCGTGGACGCCATGCACGCGTACGCGAGCGCGCACCAGGTGGACGAGCTGCTGCAGCTCCTGCTCAAGGAGCTCCTCGAGGCGCAGCCGCTCGACCCGTTCGACTTTATGATCACGCTGCTCGCGCAGAAGCACCCGCAACTGGACGCGCTCGAGCACTCGGCGCGCATCAAGCGGTTTGACTTACGCCGCGAGAAGACCAAGAAGGCGCTCGTGGTCGCATTCTACAGGCGTCTGCTGGCGTTGCAGCGCTCGCAGCATGGCGACAGGGCTGAGGCGTTGGCGCCCGAGCTCTCGCGCGCGTTCCTAATCACCCAACTGCGGCTGCCGGAGACCAAGACGCATCTGCAGGAGCACTTCCCAAAGCACCACAGAGACCTCATCCGCTGGTTCGTCGAAAATGAGAAGCGCTTGCCGAACCAGCTAACGGTGGACGAGTTCACGAGCCACTGCATGGCCGTGCTCGCCACCATGGCTGCAGCCTAAGATCATTTTGAACCCATTTTCATCGACCTTTTTATATGAGATGTGAACCCTTACGCAAGCGACTGGCTGTTGTTTTCTTAAGATACCCATTGATTTGGACATTCAACTTGATGTTTGAGAGTAAGATTCCACATAAAATCATGACAAAAGCGGGTCTGACCAATTTGGCAATCAATTCCACAGCAATCAACCAGAGCCAAAATGCAGCAGGCAGGAGCTCCGCCACGACGCCACGCGCCGGCGACCGCCGCCGAGCAAGGCCCGCTCGACTGGCTCGTGCCGTTCATCCCACCATTTCTGCGCGTGAACCGCGAGACGCGCGCCGCGCTCATCGCGTCCCTCCAGTCGCTCTCGCTCGCTGCGTTTAGCACGCAATTGGCAGCATTTCTGAAGGAATACGGCCGGCAAGCAGGCAAATACGCACTTATTACTGGCGTGTGGCTCTACGGGTTCGCGTGGACGGACCACAACGCACCCGAGTTCACGACCGCGTATGTGATCCTGACGGGACTGGGCGCGCTAGTGATGCACTTGTACTCGGGCGACCATGGGGAAAGGAATGGCGACGGCATCAGTGCCTACTCGGTCTTCAACAAGAGCGGCGCGCGCATGCTCGGGTCACTATCGGCCGAGCAGTTTGAGGTACGTGTGGGCTGTACTGGCTGCTGCGTTATTATTGGTTGCGTTTAGTCCATGCTTGTGCTAATGCTCGCTCTCATATTGCTGTGTGTACAGAATGAGATCCGGCACCGGCTGCCCTACCACGCAGCGGACGTTAATGCCAACGAGGCTTTCCATGACAGCGATGATGAGGAACAGGACGACGAGAACGACCCGTACGTGCTGCTGTTGTATGGAAGATGCGATGCTTTTATAACCGACGGAGGAATTTGCTGATCACGAATGCTGCTATTGATGGTGTTGATTAGGGAGATGCTGCTGGCGATGCAGCTTTCGCTGCAAGAGAAGAAGCGCGCGGACCGTCGCGCACGTCGCACAACCAAGAGACGGTGAGTCCTCAGACGATTAGCCTTCAACAGCAATAAGAGAATACCTGTATGCAACGTTTTTATATAAGAGATACAACACACACAGCAGCCTTCAGCTTCAATTGGTCTTCAGTGTAGTCGGATAGGCGGGTGTTTGTTCGCTATGCTTCGCTCAGCCAAAGCCGAATGGGCAGCGCGACACGCGCTTCTCTGATGCTTCGGCGTCCTCGTCCTCCTCGGAGTCGTCCTCGGCTGCCTTCGTCTTGCGCGGTGATGGGAGCGTCGCAGTGGCACCTGAGAACGGGCAGCGCGCCACCGTCGGCTGATTCACAGGTGAGCGCTTCGCGGACGGTGACGAGCGCAGCATCGAGCTGAGCATGCCGAGTGCGATGAGCGCCATGCCGACGCACATGAGCGGCGCGAACATGGGCAGCCCGTCCACGGACGCCACCTGGTCGTTCAGCGCCACAATCGCGACTGAGACCAGCACAGCGAGCACCATCACCAGCACGCCAAACACGGACAGCACCTGCATAGAACAACCAGACAAGCGGGCGTTCACACACTCAGTATTTGTGGTCAGCTCGTATACAGAGAAGGCGATGATGAGTGCAAGCGACATACCAGGTAGCCGTCCTGGAGCAGCATGGCCACGGCGAGCGATGAGCGCGGGATCGTTGCGGGTGGCGCAGACGCCGTGTCCGCCGCCGTTGCTGCTGCTGCTGCTGCTGTCTCCTCACTCTCCTTCTGTTCGCTCAGCTCCGCGTCGCTCTTCTTGTTTTTCTTGGCTGGTTCTGCATGACTGGGCCGGCCGTGCTGCTTGTAGGCGGCAGCCATGACGGCCTTGGAGCCGAAGCTGTAGGCGACGGCCATGACGGCGGCCGTGCCTGCGAGCTTGAGCAGCGGTACGAGGGCTTCGCGCGGCGGCATCGTCATGAGTCTTTTGCTATTGTCGAGCGGTCGGGAAGCTGGAGCAATGGTGATGTATCGGATCAGCCGGCTCGCAGGAAACGTGCGACAAGAGTTCAGAACGCTGTAACTTTAAAGTATTATGTTTCAGGGGTTTCGGATCAATTAAACAGCAAAGCATAAAACTAATATTGGTAATCTATTTGAAAAGGGTATTAAAATATACAGGAAATAGCAGATATAAGCGGTGCATCGAGCCAATCAGCCCGTGAGACCGTTTCGGAACCGAGAATTTCTGATGCGCTTAGCGAGTTTGTTGTTTTCTATTCGGAAAAATGACTGCTGCACGCATGTTCGTTCGCCTTACAGCTTGAGCTTCTTCATGAGTGCGAGCACGAGCTGCTGCGCGTCCTCGTCGTCCTTGGTCTTCAGCGGCGCGTCCTTCGCGACCAGCACCCAATTGCGTGCCTCGCTCGGTCTTTTCATCTTATTGTACGTCTAAGCCACAAAATATATAACCGTCAGAATAAGAAATTCGTTCACGGAGACAAAGTTGAGCCCTCCCGACAAGTTCCAGAGTTGATAGGATACCTCTGCGAGCAGATACGCGTTTTTCTTCCAGCCTCCCGGGTTCAGGTTTTCTATATGACGTTCGGATATCAAGAGACACACAAAGCCTCAGTCTCAGAATCCACCATCTCATCAGAAATTTGCAAGCACAAAAGAGCATACCAGCAGCGTGCAGGTGCTTGACCGCGTCCTCGTACGTGGCCGTGGGCGGGGTGCCAAAGAGCGCGGCAGCAGCACGCTTCTCGATCCATGACATGTCGGCGAACGCCAGCGACCAGTTGCCCAAAATGTGGTACGGTGTCGGGTCCGACGGGTTCAGCTCAATCGAGCGTTCTGTATGGTCCTGTTACACGAAAGTTTGAGGGCAAGCAAGTCGCGATCAGTAAGCTATAACAGCATGCAACTACGCGACGGTAGTGTATGATGAGCCGCTCCGCTACTCAAAGATAGACGTACGCGAATGACGTAGGCGCCAGCGATCTTGTCCTTCAAGTCGCGGTAGTTGCCCACAGAACTGAAGCAAAGTCATAGAAACAATCAAAATCAATTTAGCCAAAGTCCAGGAGCACAAAATTTCAACGCAACCATGATGGTGAAAATGGCGACGTACCTGGTCATGATCGCCATCCAGAGGTTCGAGGCCGCCGAGTCCGCGTTGGATGCGTACGCCTTCTCCGCGAACGTGAGTCCTTCGAACACGAACGCCTTCTTCTCCTCCTGATCACTCTTCTCTTCGCCCAGCGAGTACGCCGCGCGAGCGAGTCGCCAGAGCTGAGCAAAGAATAATTACCACATACCCATCGCATTAGCACCTGATCTACACATCCATGAACAAAATGAGGGGTTTGCTCACCACTTCGACCTCTTCTGGGTAGTCTGGGAGCACCGAAAGCAGGTACTCGCGGGCTTCCGAGTGCTGGCTGTTCTCCGTCAGGTCATCCGCGCGCTTGACAATCGCACTCAGTTCGCTCGAGAGCTCGACCTTTGCACCAGAGTTAGCAGCTGCAGCAGGGGAGCTTGGGCTTGAAGCTGCTGAGTTACTGGCACGACTACTGTCGCTAGAGGAGCCTTGCGGTTTGACTGGACTCAATGGCTCTGCCAAGGATTCCTCTGATTGTCCAAGAAAATACAGATATAGTCAACTGTAAGATGGTTTCTAGAGCCTGATGCGTGGTATGATCAATCCTATGCAACGTACCGTTGTGCTGTCGAATCATCTCAAAGTCGCTCTCGTCATGCGGAAACACGGCTTTCTCCTCGAGAACTGGGATCTCTGGGGTCGTGAGCGCCGACTGGCTCAGCACTTCCACGCTCGCAGCTACAACCAAACACACCATTCCAATCGCACCATGCGTGTCGTCATCCAATTAGCACACTATACGCACACAGGCATTAGAAAGCGCAAGTGTGTACCTGTGAAGATGCCAATGGCGATCCACATGAGCGGTGCGAACATGGGCAGATCCGCCGGCGATGTCATCTCCTCGCTCGTCCACGTCATGATGAGCGACACGGCGCTCACGAGCAGCATCAGCACCACGCCAAACACCGACAGCAGCTGTCGGTACAATTCCAATCGCATAATAGGAAAGCAACGCACAAGATTAGAAAAGAGCTTCACATGTAACATACGCAGCACTTCAACAAGGCGTATCTTTCGGTGCGGACGCATCTGGTCCACATAATTCATCACGTAATTCGTACCAGGTTGCCCTCGCGCGCCACGAGCATCATCTGCTGCTGGCTCTGCTGCGTCTCCATTGTATTATCATCGCCTTCCAAGCTGAACACGTCGTCGTACTCGCTCTCGGACAGCGACTCGTACGCGTCGTCGTCGTCCACAAACTGCGTGCGCGTGAGTGGCGGCTCCTGGTTTTCACCTACAGCTCGGCGGCGGCGGCGCGAGCCATCAGTGCCCGTAGAGGCATCTGCGTCGTCATCACCATGCGGACGCGTGTTACGCGTGACGAAGCGGTACGCAAAGGACGCGGCCGTGGCCGTGCCGGCGAGCGCCACGAGCGACCAAATGAGCCCGCGGTAGTTGCTCATCCTTCCAGTTGTTGTGGAAAATTTGGCTTGACACCAATCGGACCGCAGCTTCTTTAAAACCCGACACCACACGAAAAACCACACACCAAGCGGAATGAATGCGCCAGCGCTATTTTCGCATTAGCACACATTGTACAATGATTATACCAAAATTTGTATGCTATACGGTTTGCAAGTAGTTGATCAAACAGTACAATTCACAATGCTCAATGCACATTACACTTACATTGTGTGATAATCATACCAAATTTCGTATGTCATACAGCTTGCAAGTAGTTCGCCGAGCAATGCACAATGTACACTTGTGCGCTCACACCGTCAAGGACAGATCTATTTCATGTGTTGGACTCAGTACAATGATTTAATAACCTGCGCTCAAATCTACCAAATACGTCAAAACATCAATTGTTAAATGATCAATTTGAAGAGGGAATTCTCAACACACAATTTAGACTTTGCATCCATAATTTGTATGTAAGAATCTATCAGATCCATTTTGCGCGTGGTTTGCCTTGGAGAGCTGCTGCCTATCTCCCTCACGAGCAAGCACTCGCTTGATGCAAAAGGCAAATCTAGCGAGGCAGCAAGATGACCAAGTGAGTGCCGCGCGTGTGCAGAAGCGCGTGGAGAAGCAGAAGGAGCACGTGAACAAGAACCTGGCGTTGTGGTTCATGAAGAAGTTTTCCAAGAAGACGCAGTAACTGCGCGACCAGGACGAGGAGTCCGCGCAGGGCGACCGCATGCGCCGCCACGGGGGCTCCACCAGTGCCGTTGGCGGCCACGCCAAGCCGCGCCGCATCAGCGCCGTCACGAACCACCAGAGCGGCCAGCACAACGACCTGAATCGACCGCCGCCGCAGCAACAGCGCAGCTTTTTGCGCGCGCAGCTGCTCGAGGTGAAGCGCGAGTCGGCCGAGACACTGCTCTCGGCCCAGCAGAAGCGCATGGTTAGCGAGGTCGTGGACGGGGTCCCGCGCTTCGACACGCAGCTCGGTCTGGACGTGAGCGACGACGACGCCTACGACTTCGACGAGAGTGAGGACGACAACATCGACTCCGCGCGGTCCGTGGACGAAATAGACGACGCGCTCCAGGAGATGACGCCAGCCAAGTTCCACGCGATCCTCAAGGAAAAGTGGCAGGTCAAGCAGAGTCAGCTGATCGAGGCCGCCGCCAATGAGGCCGCGACCACGCGCTCGGACCGCGCACACAGCAACAGCAGCAACACCCGCAGCGACCGCGCAAGGAGCTGCAGCAGAAGCAGCAATGTTAAGGCCGGTGAGTAAGTCCTTGGTCGCGTGGGCACGATGAATGCTCGCGTTGTCGCGCTGGAACACGTAGTTGCCGTCGTGGACGCAATCTGTAATGATGCGGGCTACAGTCACACCTACACTCATGGCATCCACAAACATTCCGCGGATTACGTGTGCTACCTTCACTCTTGGCACCCGCAATCATTCCGTTGATGACGCATCTCAGAAGTGTCCCAGAACCTTCAGCCAATCAGATAGCTAGCAGTATGTGACGTGTTGGTCTGCATGTGATGCATATAGATTCTGAGGCGTGATTGGTCGACGTGCAGAGAATATCCGGCGCGTACGCCAAGGACACGCCAGAAACCCAGCAGCGGCTTAGATGTAGTTGCAGTGAACTAAGGACCGCTCGAAATGAATCACTCTCCAATTTGCCTTCTACTACTCAAGTCTTCTCCTTTCCTCTCCACCTCCTTATACCATCGATGAACTCGAACAGATGCGTGGTCAGCGTCTGCTGGTAGTCGAACGTATCCTGGTTGCCTTGAAGCACAGCGAGGCGCGTCTTGCCGAGCGAAGAGATCCCACCCCATCACCGACCCGCCTCCAGAGTGGCGGCTTCACGCGACCTTCTTCTCGGTGCGCAGGTCGTGCCAGTAGTACTTGCACCCGTCCGGACCATCGAGGTTGATCTTCTCGTCCGAGAAGACGACGCGGCTCCAATCAGTGCGCTCGCGCAGCTGGCGCCCCACCTTCTCCATTCACTGCTTCATGTGCCAGTCGGTCATGCGCGGCGTCTTGTTTGCCTTTACGTACACGAGATGCTCGCATCTCTGGAGCTCTCGCTGGACAGTGCGAACGCTAGCGTCGACGCACAGCTCCTTGCGCAGCTCACTGGCCGAGTACTTGCCGGTGACGGCGTAGCGCTTGAGTGTAATGGTGTTCAGCGCCCATTACATGAGCGGGGATCTGGGTCCCAGATCGTGTGTGCCACACATCACCTTCGCTGTGCATTATGGGTGCCAGAGAACAAAAGGTTTACAGCAATACGTGCCCCACATGCACGAGTGACGTCATCGGGTGACGTCACAGAAGGATTCCAGTACCTGTCGGTACAGAGTGACGGTCACATGTACTAATCAGTACAGAGTGACTGCTCCATGTACTACAGGCAAACCTCCCAGATTGATACACCACAAAAAATACATACCCCTCAAAACAGATTATAGTGCACTGTGACCAATAACATTGTCACGAATTGTGACAACTGTGGCATTTAAACTGTGTTGCCACACAACCACCCATCTCTGCCTTCGTCCGCAGCCACCCACGACGCATTTGCCCACACAACCAAGTTGGCATTGAACAGCGCAATGGCAGCTCGGTC
>JAADXK010000760.1:0-16046 GCA_023337805.1 Globisporangium barbulae | reverse complement strand
TCGGAGAAGCCGCGCGTGGACATGGCCAAGATGATCATGGAGGCCGGTGCGTCGCAGAGCGTGACCGAGGGCGACGGCTGGTTGATCCGCCGCGGCTGGGAGCACGTGCGCACGCGTTATCCGTCCACGAGCGGCTAAGCTGAGTCTTTGGATCTCTATTACTGTTCGTTTATAAGAGTAGACAGTAGAGGAAGAGAATGCTGACAGGATACGTGAATAAAATGATTGGTGTGGAAATATGGAGAATAAGTCGACTAAAAAGCTCATTCATTTATGGATTTTATGGACTCAATGGTCGCTTCACGCGTTAAAGGAGATTTGTACCCCACATCCGTAACCTCTTTCCGACACCCTGAAAATAGAAATTGTACCCCACCACCACAATTCCCATAAGGCAAGTGAGATCCGAAAAAGGATGAAGACGAGCAGCTCAGCAATGGCGACGGCGGTGCTGCTGCTGTCGCTCTCGCTGGCCGCGCTCGCGCCCACGACATGGGCCGTGATCCCCACGGGCAGTGTGGCCTTTCAGCTGCTGTTGCAGCAGCCGCAGTTCGCCGGGCTCTTCTGCGCGCCGTCGCACAACTCTGGCTGGGGCGTCCCGCTCCCCGAGTCGCAGAACTCGCGCTGGAAGCACATCCGTCTGCTGAGCGAGCAGCAGCCTGCGAACGCCGATGGCTGCGCGCCGTACACGATCGCGCCCATGCAACAACAGCGGCATCTGGAGAGTGCAGCGATGGACCACACGACGCATACCACGTCGTCGCCGAGCCAGAAGCCCAGGGTGAATCTCACGACGCTTGTGGTCGCGGACCGCGGCAACTGCTCGTTCTTGCAAAAGGCGCTGCTCGCACAGGCCTCTGGCGCCAAGGGTCTCGTCATTAGAGGCACGCGAAAGGCTGCGTACGAAGCCATCCTCGCCGCCCGGAACGGCTCGAGCACCAACACGACCGCCACCGACTCAACAGCACAGGAGCGACCGCCCTTTGACTACGACTGTACGCGCGGCGAGAGCTTTGTGGCATCGCTCATCGACCCCGTGTGGTCTACAGACGATGCCAAGTGCAGCAAAAGTAGCAGTGGTGGTGGGCGCTGCGAGTCCAAGATGTGCATCCCCACGGGCCACGTGGACGCGCAGAAGGGTGGCCACCAGCTCTGCTGTCTCTGGGACACGTACGTACTCATGGGCGCGAACCACACGGAGGCCGCGAAACTGTCGATCCCCGTCGTGTACATGACGATCGCCGACGGGTTGCAGATCGCGCGGTCGCTCAAGAGCTATCCAGAGCTGCTCATCCGCACGTACCAGCGCGAGGTGCCGCTCATTGACGTCTCATCCGTGCTGCTCTGGGTCATCGGCGTCGTCACGGCTATTAGTGCGTCGTACTACTCGGCTACGGTGGACCAGCGCAATTGGCTCAGCCGCATGAACCCGAACGCGAACGAGCGCAAGCAGTACGAGCACGAGCAGCAGCAGCAGCAGGAGCAAGAGCCCGACGACATCTGGGAATTGGACGCCAAGCACGCGGTGTGCTTCATCCTCTCGGCCGGCGTCTTCCTCACGATTTTTTACTACGTCAAAATTGGCGGCGTGATCCCGATTCTCTTTGGCCTCTCGGCCGCAGGCACGATGACGCAGCTGGTCATGGCGCCGCTGCTCGACGCGCTCGTCCCTTCCGTGGCGTCGCGCCAGATCACGTTGCCCGTCATGGGCGACATTCTGCCGCTCTCGGAGGTGCTGGGCCTGCTGCTCAGTGCTGCGCTCGCAGTCGTCTGGTACGTGAACCGCCGCACGTGCTGGTACCTGCAGGATGTCTTCGGCGTCTCGCTCTGCTTTGTTTTCCTCAAGACCGTGCAGCTGCCGAGCCTCAAGGTCGCGACGATCCTGCTCTCACTTGCGTTCGTCTACGATGTCTTCTTCGTGTTCATCTCGCCGCTGGTCTTTGGCTCGAGCGTCATGGAGGACGTAGCCACGGGCGGCCCCGCGGCGTACACGCGCAGCGACTATCCGGGCCTGGACTACTGCGAGCGGTACCCGACGTTCCCAGCGTGCGTGGACCCCGAGCCGATGCCCATGCTGCTCGTGCTGCCACGGATCCTGGACTGGGTGGGCGGTGTGAGCATGCTGGGCCTGGGCGACATCATCATCCCAGGTCTGCTGCTCTCTTTTGCGCTGCGCTTTGACTATTCCCCAAAGTCCCTGGGTGAGAACTACTACCGCGCCATGTGCATTGGCTACGCCGTCGGCCTGGGCATGGCCAACATCGCCGTGACACTTATGCAAATGGGCCAGCCGGCGCTCATGTATCTTGTGCCCACGACGCTTGGCACGCTGCTCGCGCTCTCGTGGAAGAACGGCGACCTCAAGGCCATGTGGACGGGCATTGGGCTCCAGGACGGCGGCAAGAACTCGGACGGCGAGGCAGACAACAGTGAAGAAAGCGGGTACAACTCGGTTCGCACCACTGGAGCCACTGGTGGCGGGAATAGCAACAACAGTAGCCAGGCAGTGAACGATGGTGTCCATGACAGCGCGCCGCTGCTGGGCTCGTCCTTGCCGTAGTCACAAGTGTCTTGTGTGCTGCTGGTGCTGGCTGGAGCTATAGTCCAAGGCAGTAGCCCAAGCCAACCATTTTCATGATTTTCTTATAAACCAATTTCTCTTTTTTCAACCAGTTTCTCGAATGATCACCATTTCGGAAGCGGCGGCGGCTGTTTGCAGATCTATTCACGCGCCGTCGCTGCTTCTGATGCCAGCGCTGCACGTCGTGGGCGAGATCCTCGGCGCCGCGGGGCTCCTCGCGCACGAGAGAGCGCTGTCGTTGAGCCATGTGGTGGACCTGCTCTCGCTGGACGTGGCGTCCAGACGGAGCTTCTTCTGCCGCTGGCGACTGGTGCTCAATGACAACTGTGGTGACGACGAGAATGGCAAGAGCGAGACGAGTGCTGGCGCGTGGGCAAATACATGGGAGGTACAGAATGGCGACCGACACGGCCAGACCCAGGTCCACAACCCATCGAGCAGCTTGAGCGTCCCACTGACGTGTGGTGGTGACGAACCTGAGGCAAAGAGCCACGTGATGCTGGACGTCGTGTGGTCCCATCCGATCGACCTGCACCTGAGCACCACAGTCGCGTTCACAACGTGGCCGCATCTGGAGCTTGAGGTATGGAGCAAAGGTTTCAACTTCCCAGTCAAGAAGTTATCGTCACGTGTGACGGATGTTGTTGTGTTATGGTGTTAGGTCTGGAGTCTCGACAATTTCCACCAGAGCCACCTCTGTAAGTGAGCTCTCGACACAACTTTCTATCAAGTTGGAGCTCCACTTCTAACAAACTCGTACCAATGCTTCGGTTATTGCCTTCTAGACGGCGCAGCGCGGATCTGCATTCCGAGTGCCAGCAGAGAGCACGTGATCGACGTGCCGCTCGCGCGACCGATTCCCAGTTCGTGGTTCGACCAGATGGCCGAGAGCGTCTCTATCTCTACCTGGGACTCGAGTAGCGACAGCAACTTCAAGGACTCGACCTCTCACTTGGAGCAATGGCCAGAGAAGCAGCAGAGAGATATCAACGAGGAGGACGAGAAGGAGACTTTGGTTGAGGCCGCGGGGACGGTCTTCCTGCGGATCGCAGTGCTGCAGCACGGATTCTAGGTGGCAAGTATGCTGAGACTGCAATAGAAGCTGGGCCGTAGCGCTCGGAATCAAACGTTCAACGTCTTTATTGGGAAATGATGCATGGATAGATGGGGTGAAGGGACTGGGAGGTACTTCGAGGTAGGTTCGACATCATAACCCCTCCAGTCTCGCTGATACCCACGAACGGTTGACCGACAAAGCCTTAGGAAACCTGAGCTGCCTACTCGACGGAAATTATCAACTGGTTCGGAGAGCTCAGCAACCAATTGCCTCACACCCTTTTACTCAGCGGTGCTATTGCCACCGCCCAAGGCCGCGGCCATGTAGAGCGCCCAGGAGCGCGTGAGCCCGTCGTCCATGGTGGTCGTCTGCAGCACGCGCATGGCGCTGGCGCTGTCCACGGCCGCGTAGTTGGCGTAGAGCAGCGACAGCCACGGGTTGCTCGTGTCCTCCTTGGTCACGATGGGCTCTTTGGCGAGCACCTCGTCCCACTCTTGGCGCACAAACTGCCGCGAGCGCACGAAGGGTGTGACGGGCGAGAGCGGCAGCATCTGAATGCCGTGGATGCAGTGCTTCTCGGCGCTGAACCACGTGGCGTAGTCTACCTTGTTGTCGAAGAAGATGCCCGTGACCTTGTTGGCGCGGAAGTTGGCTGGGTGCACCTGAGTGGCGTCCTCAATGAGAAAGTACGTCTTGATCGCGTGGGCGTTCACGCGCGTCATGAGTTGCCCCACCTGAGCCATGCGCGTGTTGCCCGTGGCCTTGCCGTACAGGTAGAGCGCGAAGGAGAAGTTGACGTCCTCGGACGTGCTCTCCTGGTCCTTGCCGTCGGCCAGCGGCGTGACGCCATGCGAGTACGAGTGGCCGCGGAACCAATCGAAGGACCGGAAGCGCGGGAAGACCGCGTCGCTGGCCTCAAAGTTGGCCACGTCGCGCGCGAGCAGCGAGGCCACGGCGTTGAGCTGCGGCAGCGCCGCCCACTGCGGGTCCAACACATTGATCAGCGCCGCCGTGTAGAGCCAGTAGCCGTAGTGGAAGTGGTGGTCGTTGTACATCGTGTTGCCAAAGTCCGCGCCCACGTCGTTCTTCGCAAAGCCCTCGGAGCTCACGATGCCGCCATACACGCGGTCGTACTGGAGCTTGTGCGTCCAGGCATTCGTGAGGAACGGCGCCATCACAGTCCGCAGTTTGTTCAGACACGTGGTCAGTAGCGACGTGTCGCCTGAGGAGCCCACGACGTTCGGGTCGCTGGCCATGAGGCAAAGCGACGCGTACTTCTGCGCGGCCTTGCCGTTGAAGTAGTAGCTGCCGCCCACGGGCAGCGACCACTCCTGCTTGCTGATGTCCTCGCGCAAGTGCTCGAGGATGCGCTGCTCCTGCACGACTGCGGGCGACGGTCGGTGCTTCGGGAAGAAGCCCTCAGGGATCTCCTGGGACTCGGTGAGCGTCCACACTGGAGCTGACGATGGCGGCGTCACGAACGCCTGGAGAGCGCCGCGCGTGGTCGAGTGGGTCTCAAAGCCCTCGACTTTGGTCGCGCAGCCGGCGTCCAGCGTCTCGCTCTGGTGCTTCATGGCGAAGTGCAGCAGGCCGTTCGAGCAATCGCCGCCAGTCTTCCACGCGAGCGCGTACTTGGAGTCGCTCACGATCTGCAGCTCTGAGCCCTGCACGACGCACGTCTTGTGCTTGTCGAGCGTCGCGATCCATGTGTCCTCGACTGCGAGCGACACGCGCAGCAGGCCGTCGAAGGGCGCCGAGGCCCTGAGCGTCCCGTCACCCTCCTTGACGAGCGTGAGGTCCTGAGCCGCGCTGCCGTCGGCCGAGAGCGCGAAGAGCACCCACTTCTGGCCGCTGTTGTACGAAATCTCGAACGTGCTGCCCTGCATGGAGCTCAGGTCGCCCGTTGCGGGTTTGCCGTTCACGCTCACGCTGGTGATCGTCGCTTTGGACACGAGCTTGGGCGACAGGCTTTTGTACTTGACCGTCGTGTAGACCATGCCGCTCACGAGGTTCGACTCAATCGAAGCCGCCGCCGAGTCACCGGTCTTGAGCTGCAGCATCACGCCCATGTCGGCCCAGTCCGTGACCTGGAAACTTGGCTTGCTGCTCATGAACTCGGTCGCTGAGAACATGAACTCGTGGACGAAGCCGTGCGCGTAGTAGCGGTTCGCGCCGCTATTGCCCGAGCTTCCGCCGCTCACGCGGCTGCGGAACGGGTAGCTCACGGCAAGGCCGAAAGGCGCGAGGTCCGCGACGACCTGGAGCGCGAACGGGTTGGACCACACGGGCTGGATCGTGGCGCTCGAGTCGTGCGCGATGAGGTTACCCCACCACTGGTTCGTCGGGATCGCGCGGCCCTTGAGCGCCGCTAGGTCCACGTACTTGGGCGGACAAAGCTTCAGGATCGCGTCCGTGTGCTCCATGAGCCCCGACGGTGGCGCGAGCGCGCTGGAGTTCGATGAGCCAGTAGCCGGTGAACTATTGCCGAGATCGAGACCTGGATTTGGACCCGCCACCGGTGCCACAGACCCACCGTTTAGTGGTGGGGAAGATGGCAGAACTGGCGACGAAGTTGGAGGGCTGGCGTTCTGCGCTTGAACCTGGAGAACGAGAGCCACTTGGGCAAGAAGCACCGCAGTGCTGCTGATGAGCGTTGGGATTCGCATTCTTCTTGGTTCTTGAAAATGCTGACGAATTGTCGATTCCTGGCGGAGTTGATCGCTGCCGAGCTGTTGGAGGTGGCAAGTTGGGGCTCAATTGAAAAGTGAGAGAGCAGGGAGCGAGACTTTTGCTGAATCTTGAGAAGCTTGGACGACAATCCTAGCTGTTGCTCAAGTAGCTCATGACCTTGGTGTATGTATGTACTTTGGTGCTCTCATGATCACTCTAGAGCTCAGCAGCCAATCGATGGACCGGTGCAGGACAATCGCTGCTAATACTGGTGTCGCAATGCTGTAGCAAGCATCAGGCGACAACCGATTCTCCACTTGAGTGCATGGCGAGTCATGATCTGACTTTAAGGCCATGACCAACCAATCAGCAGCCAGTCAGTCAGTGCATGGCTAGAAGCAGTCTGATAGCGCGGACGAACAAACGCTACCCTGGGATACAGTCCGACGAATGTTTTGAAGCAACTCTGACCCTGGCGTGTGCAACGCAACGTAAGGGGTAGTCGCACCTTGAATCAATGGCGACGCCATGAAGCTCGCGAATGGCATCTGATATACCATCCTGAGACCGTCATTCGCAGCACGTTTTTTGTCGGTGCCGTGCGTCAATGCTGGTTGAAGAACGAGGTGGAACCTGGTATCAGCACCAACCAATGAGATCTCCATGTTAACTCTATCGACACCCGAACCAGGGAGCTCAAGAGCCAGCCATCTCTTCTCGAAGTCTCGCGAACTCAGCCCACCTGTCGTCTAGCAACAGATAGACAGGTACAACCACAATAGCCACACGCACTGGACACCATGGGAGCACTGTCGCATGCAGGCGCTTGGCGACTTTGTCGCCACGCTATAAATACATCTGGGAGCATGTCGGCGCCGCGGGCGCAGTCGGACGAAAGCATGCACTCAGTTCGCCTTCCTCTCGCGACGCCGAGCGACGAAAGTCCCACCCACACGCGAGACATCTGAGGTTCACTTGGGCGACGCTCGACGTGCGTCCGACAAGACGATCAGCTGGCAGCCATGGACTTCGACTGCGACGATTTCGAGAGTATGTGCTTGCTGGGAAGTGAGATGAACTTGTGGCTCATTATCAGTGCTTGGCCTCACTCTTGCTGTGCTTGATGTCTCTCTCCCTCTCTATGGCCCATAGAGACGCTCAAGGTGATCGTCGTGGGCAATGGCAACGTGGGCAAGACGAGCATGACGACGCGCTACGCCAAGGGCAAGTACACGGGCAACTACAAGAAGACGATCGGCGTCGACTTCATGGAGAAGAGCGTCGAGCTGCGTGACCTGGGCGAGACCGTGAACCTCATGATCTGGGACACGGCCGGCCAGGAGGAGTTCGACGCGCTCACGAGTCGGTACTACAAGGGAGCAGGCGCTGTCATCTACGTCTTCTCGACTGTCGACCGCGACTCGTTCGACGATCTCCCCAAGTGGAAGCGCAAGGTTGAGGAGGAGTGCGGCCGCATCTGCCAGGTGCTCGTGCAGAACAAAATTGACCTGAGCGAGGACGCCGCCATGTCGCGCGCCGAGATCGAGGACATGGCTGACTACATGAACATCCGACTGTTTCGCTCCTGCGTGCAGGACAACGTCAACGTCAAAGAAGGTAGGGCTTCGTACCTCAGCGAGTCTTAGATCTTGGTCGATCTCTTGGGATACTGAGCTAACACCGTCTTGTTATCCCAGTCTTTGAGCACCTATGCAGACAGTTCCTCAAGCACGGCGACTCGAGCGGCAGCGACGACCACCTGAACGCCGTCGCGGACATCAATTCGCTGAGTGAGCTCACGAGCAGCGGAGACGAGAGGAGAGGTCACCATCATCACCATAGTCATCACCACAGTCACAGCCACTCGGGCCCAAAAGCGAAGGACTCAGAGCGCAAGACCAGACGCGAGCTCTCGGACCTCTCGGACCACGACTCGGAGGGCTCTTCGCCGCAGCGTCCGCACGAATCGTCTGGGAAAACGCGAGCGCCGCCGAGCAGCAAGCAGTTTGCGCCTTCTTCAAAGACTGCTGGCAATGCGAAGGACCGGGAGAACCGCAGCAGACCTAGTGACGATGGCAGGGAGTCGGAGGACGAAGAGGATCAGCGAAGAGACCGTCACCAGCAGCAGCGTCGCGAGAAAGACGATCGCGAACGAGAAGAGAATCGCCGACCGAGCCGACGGGATGGCCAAAGTCGCAATGGGAATCGCCATGGTGATCGATCTTCAAAGACGCGCGACGCGAGCTCCAAAGCTTCCTCGACAAAGTCGAAACACTCCGTGGCTCGGGAGGAAGAACAAGTTTCTTCAAAGAAGAAGGACGACGCTGTGCCACAGGACCAGAGCTCTCGCTCGGACAAGGACGACGCTGACGGCGATGACGCAGCTGCTGATCCTCGAGACCAATCGAAAAAGTCGAGAGCCAAAGCCAGCGTTGATCAAGTGGTGATGAACGACGAAGTTGAAGACGACGACGATGATGACCGCGTGGCTGAGGATTCGCACCCGTCGACGGATTCGTCGTTGACCTTCAAACTCCAGCCGAGCAAGCGCCGGACGAACGGCAAGAAGCGCCAGTCGGTCCCGGAATGCATGCTCTCGTAGAATAGCCACCCAGCCCCTCTTGCACATAATGAACCTGACGCTTCTTTAATATCACGTGAGAGACTCACTTGTCTGGATGCACTTGCTCTTGATACGTCGATGCTGTCGGACTCGTAGCTTGGCGAAGAAGTCTTGCAACGTGCTTAGGGTCTCTTTTAATACCAGTCACTGGACTAAAAATATGGCCCGACATCGGCCACCATCGCCAAGTCCTCGAGACGCCTCTCGTTCACAGCACGCTCACATGTGGCGCAATCGGATCCGTGTGATGCCTCTTGCCGGTTGAATCGCCAGTTTCTCTTCTCCACTTGGCTATCTTGCTTCCCGACTGGCTCAACACCAACCATGGCGTCCCTAGAAGAGCGCCTGCAGCGGATGCTAGAAACACCGCAGACGCGGAAGCGCGGCCAGGTCTCGAAAGAAGACGTCGCGCTCGCGCGGGAGTACCAAAAGCAGTTCGTGCACGTGAGTACGTCGTTCAACACGGAGCTGATATCCGACTGCTCCGAGAGCCTCGACAAGATGCTGAGCGACAAGCGCGAGGCGCGCGAGCTCCGCGAGATGATGTGGGAGGACCACTACACGGCGAAGCTCACGGAGGCGATTAAGCAGAACGCGGTCGCAAAGGCCAAGAAGCTCGCGCAGGAGACCTCGATGCTCGCGCAGCTCAAGACCGAGAAGGACAAGTGGCTCATGGCGATCGAGCTGCGGCTTGCCGAGTACCTCTCCGCGAGCCTCTCCACCGTCGACGACGCATTCCGAGAGTCGTTCTTCGCTGGTATCAACGCCTCGAACGGACAAACGCCACTCCATCGCGCGTGCAAGATCAACGACACGGAGCTCGTGAAGCTTCTTCTGACGCTGGGAGCGAATCTCGCGGTCAAGGACGAAGCAGGAAAGGTGAGGCTGCTTGTGGAAATGTGTTTGAGGCTTGAGTCTGGAGCACCGTGACGGTTTCTCACAATCTTCATCATCTCGTATTGTTCGTGCCTGAGCTTGTAGAGCATTTTCCACTTGATGGCAGAGTACAACCAGATCGAGCTCTTTCAGATTCTCATGAGCCAGCTGACCGAGACGAATGAAGGCGTTCTACTGGATCTCGACCGTGCTGGGTACTCGCTGCTTCATGTGGCAGCACAAAATGGTAGTGCCGAGATGCTCGAAATTCTCTTATGCGGACCGCATGCAGCCAAACTGCGAGAGCTCGTGAACACGCAGACGATCAGAGATCAAGAGACGGCACTTCACTTGGCGTCACGATTCGGTCACAGCAGGTGCGCTCAGCTTCTTCTTCAAACGGACAGCGTCAAGTCGAGTCTGCGCAATGCGAAAGGCTCGAACGCACTCCATCTCGCACTCCAGCAGACCTTCAACATCGAGAAACTCATGGGGGTCTTCACCGACTTCTGCTCTCGCGACAGCGAAGAAACGTTCCAGAGTCTGGATGAGGTGACTGGGCGGAATTGTCTGCACACTGCGATCATCAAGAACTTCCGCACAGTGAGTCTTGCGCTGCTGCGAGGCAAGCGGGTGCAGCTCAACATTGCGACGCGCGAAGGCGGATGGAGTCCGTTGCACTTGGCTGTGATGGCTGGGGAGATTGAGATCGTCAAGACGCTACTCGAATCTGGATCGATGCTCGACATGGTCGACAACGATGGCCAGACGCCGTTGCTGCAGGCGTGTCTTGGCGGGAACCTCGCGATCGTACGACTGCTGCTGAACGCCGGTACGAACCCAGCGCACCAGAACAAGCAGGCACACAGTCCGCTGCATTACCTCGCTGCGTTCTGTCGCGACCGGCAGCTATTGATGGATCTGATCGACCGTGGCGCTGACGTGAACGCAAAATCTCTCAAGCTCAACACACCATTGCACTTCGCTGCGATGAACGGCAACGAGATCGCGACGCAGGTACTTCTTACTCACGGTGCAAGCGCGAGTGCGATCAACGAAGACAAGCGCAGCGTCGTGTATCTGGCGAAGAAGTGGCGGCATAGGTTTGTCGAAGAGCTCGTCAAGCCGCCGGAAGAAATGACGGACCAGCATGGTGGCCCGTCGGCAGGAGGAGACGGGAAGACAGGCAGACACCCTCCATCGTCAGGGCTCCCAAGTCGCTCGTCCGTCGCGCAGCAAGTCCACAGGATTCTTAATTCTCGGTCGATGACGTCGCAGACTTCACGATCCGAGGACTCGGATATGGACTCTCACTACAATTTCGAAGACGAAGAGATCCTGCCACCGTCGACGCCTTGGCCAGTCGAGATCGATGGGGAAGCCAGCAACAGCAGCAGCAGCAGCGTCACTGCGTACCTTCAATCGCGATCGCAGTCGTTCAGCGAGCTCCGCGACAAGTTCATGGCGCTCGCACTAACGCCACAGCGCACGACGCTGCGGCCTGTCCCACTGAGCCAGGAGAAGAAGCAGAAGCTAGACACCATGATCGCATCCACAACGTTGCAGGAGCTGCCGTCGCCATCGTCGATGCAAATGACGCGCTTCACACGCAAATTCCTCGCTGACCCCGTGAAGATCCCTTGGGAGATGACAGTCCCGATTCCACCACTGAGCGCTGGTGCTGCTGAAAGCGGCTCCGAGTCGCTGCAGCGCAAACTGAAGCCCTGCATTCGCACGAACATCGGACTCTTTCGAGACCACCTCGTACATGCGCAGCAGCTCAGTTGGCCACAGCACGCACACCACAAAGCGTTCCGGAAGAGCAGTCTCAAGTACCAGGCGCCGCCGCCGCACGTCTCTTGATAGCCGCCAGCACCCTTCAAGGGCAAAAGGCATCATCACTCTGTCAGTTGTGTCAACGCAAGTGAGAATGGCAGCAAATGAGTGGAAATGTGCAATACATGTGGATGAACCTGGGGTAACTTGGCGATGCGTGGTCGATTAGTATCCACGGCGGCGGATGGGATGATTAGGAGTTGTGAGGGACAGCACAGACAAACCTTTTTCATAATGCGCTGTCTATTACAATTCTTCAATTGGTTTCGCTATACAATACCATCCTCATGTGTCGTCTTTCGCGTCCGTGCGTCTCACTCTCATCCTCTTGCGCGAGGGCTCGCACCCAAAGGCGCGCACGCAGAGAACAGAAGCAGCATGAGCAGAGCCGTAAATACCTTCTGACGCCGATCAACAAGCACACACAGTGTCTCTGCTCTCGCTTACGCCTGGTGCGGTTGCTGCTGCAGCAGACCAACGACCGAGCTCGCAAAGTTGTACACGTAGTAGCCCGTGACGCTCGACACCACGAGCGCAAACGTGTCTGCAGTAAAGAAAGATTCGCACACAAAGCAAACACGTCAGTACAGAGGCACATTACACGCAATCACCACACACGCAAAGTAACTCGAGCAAGATAAGACTGCACACGTACTGAAGATGGCGACCTCCCACCAGCTGAGCATCGTGAGCCCGAACTCGAGCTTGTACCATCGGTAGTGACGCGAGACGAATCCGAGCATGGTGATGTGATTTATTAATCTAGCTGTGATGACAATCGGTCCGTAGCCACACAGATGATGGTGAGACATTCGCGCATCATCCATGGAGGCACATACACACGGCACGGTCTCCCGTGAGAGACGTCACACACGAGTGACGCTTCTCTTCTCTTCTCGTCCCTTGCTTACCGTGTGCGTCGGGCGTGGCGAATGCGGAAATGAGAGCGTGGGAGTGGCGCAGGGCAGAAACGCACTCGTGCCACCGATCGCTGAGCAATCACAACACTCCAATGCTTCACAGTAAAGCTGCTCTTTTTTTTGGCCTTGCACGCTCTTTCAGAAAGTGCAGTTGCTAGCAGATTCTGTGTGAGCAAATGCTGTCAGATGAGATGTGAGAAGTCATCAGTTGGTGGCAGAAACGCAGAGAGGTACCATTTCGCCACCGACTGACCATCGTCCTGTTGTTTCCATGTCGCCAAAGAAGACCTCGCGAACGTTTCCCGCTCGTGGGACGACGACGTGATGCCCACGCGACGCATTTCGCCAAGCACACATGGGCATTCGGAGCATAGAAGACCTCTCTCTCTCCTTCTGTCTGATGGTTGATGCTGCTTGAGACGAGAGTTTCTCGCCATGGCGCGCGAACGAAGTTGCCGCACCCAAATGGGAGCGAGAAGGTGGACAGCCAGCAGACGAGCAGCCCTCAGCGAGATGATTTGGTTTGAGACACACGAGGCGGGGAGCGGCCAGTCACACTCCAGGGGCAGAGCAAGTACTCGTTGACGAGTAACTGGCTGTCGCTCGCTCGCCGCCCAAGTGGCGGTCTCGCGAGGGAGACCTCCACGTGAGCAGACAGCCGACCTTTGGGTGATCTCGTTTGAGATGTTGGCGTCGTCGCGTCGCGCATGGCCCTTCGTTGCGCACAGGCGCGTCAACACGCCAATCAGACTCAGGTCAAGCTGATCTGATCTCGCACTTCAATAAGGAGACGGTTCTGACACTCGTTGGTCTCAGTGAGTTACGGATGTGCGAGCCACAACTACACACACCTGGCAACTGATACGCATGGCTCTTCACAAAACCCAACAAACGCTCTTACTCGGCCTTGGCGAGGCAGTCGTGAAGCACCCAGTCGATGGCGCTGTCCAGGTACGTCGGCTCCTCATACATGCCGTACCAGACAAACTGCATAAGACATCAATAGCACAACAAGAACGTCAGCCCAAGCACAGTATGGTACTGGCTATCATATCATCAGCTTTAGTACCTTGTTCGCCACCTTGGTGATGCAGTCGTCAAGCGCCGCGATGTCGGCTTCTTCGGTCCCCGCTTCGTTCGCCGCGGCCACGAGACTCGTGATCTCGTCCTCAAAGAACGCCGTCATCCGGTGCTCAAGCTCCCACACCACAGCCACTGCACCATCTGGTGAAACCTGCTGTGCGTCACTGCCGTCACCGTTGCTGGGCTTCGCGAGAGGTACCTCGAGCACCGTCGGGCCGGTGGGCATGCTCACACGCATGCTCACCACGATGGTCGTGTTGGGCTCGCCGGCCTGGACCACGGGCACCACGATCTCGCTCGCCCCCGAGGGCGTGTCGACAATGATTGACGTCATGGGAATGGTGATGGCGGAGTTCGTGTCGTTCTTCCCCAACCCGATGAAGCTGACGAGCCTGCGTCTGTGGCTGCGGGTGGTGTTGCAATGAGGATTTCGACGCTCAGCGCCTTCCCGTCGGGCGTTTCGACCACAATTTGGTTGGACGAGTACCTCACGAGCGCCTGCTGCACACTCTCGACCGCCGTTGTCGGGCAGAACGTGGTCAGCGCGTAGTAGAGCACCTTGATGTTCTCGCGTCGGAGTGTGATGCCATTCGCCTTGATCTACAATTAGGGTCACACAACCAGGCACTCGTGTCAGTCAATTAACACGATGTAAGCAACCAGGGTATCTCTCCTCACCACAGCACGCAAGACTCACTCGCTTCATGGCGCGTACGGCGCACGGACCGTCCAGATCAAAGCTGACTTTCACCTGGGCGATGAGCCGGGCTTTCAGGTCGTCTGGAAGACTCGACGCGTTGACTTCGCCGATGTCGGCGTCCTTCTTCGCCTCAAGGCTCTTCAGGTGCTCCTTCTGGGCCACGGCGCCGTCCTTGGGGCTCACGTCCAGCTCTTCCACCGTCGGTTAGAGCGAATCGTCGCGCGGCGTCGCCGCCGGCGCTGCTCAGACTCGCCGACGCGTAGCCGAGCGCGACGATGACGCCCAGCGTGGCGCCGACGGTGGCGATGCGACTCTGTGGTGTGCTTCTTCTCACTGGGCGGATGGATGGATGGCAGCATCTCGTTCGCCTCGTCGGCGTGCTTGCTCCCGTGCGCTGGTATAGAAAGAAGCTTCATGGCGGGTAACTGAAGGCAACTCACAGGTGTTGGCGTTGTCTGCGCAGTGCGTGCTGCTTTCTTCTCGTGTGGTAGGTCTTTGAAGGCACAGCGTGGAGAGAGTCTCGAAGCGTGAAGGGCTCAGGAGCTGCTGAGAAGGATGCGTCTCTCGAAGGATACACCGACAGGAAGCTAACGGTCAGCGTGGATTAACTCTCCGACCAGCCGTGTGCTGACAGGCTTTCGACGTCGACAGCTCACGTTCGCTCCGAAGGGTCAGCCCTCCGTCCGTCGAGGCGACGCTCCACGCTCCTCTACCAGTGGAGAAGATCGCGTCGGAGGTCTGAAGCCCTGGAGGAACGCAAAGGAGGGACGCGCTTCGGCTGAGCTCTCAACGATTTCCGACGATGAATTGAAGGAGTCGATCAAACGCGCTACACCTGATGAGAGGTGGCTCACAGCCTTCAGATCAACAGAGTTGCTCGAGCCAGAGCTCCGAAGTCAACAACAATTTCCTCAAGTCCCGATGATGCTTGGATTCCGGATCTGGGTGCAATGGTATCAATCAGTGGCGAATGCGAACATCTCAATAAAGTTTTGATTACACGATAGTATGTATGAACAATATGCAGACTTACGTAAAATGTAGAGATATACAGATGGAGTCACTTTCAATTTCTCGCACGTGGGCTGTCACTTTCCTTTCGCACATTCGAAGGAGGTTGGCTCATCACACTCTTCACGTCTTCTTTGCCGGCGCGTGCTCATACCAATGCGAGTGCGGTAGAACGACTATTCGATTACTTAGTTTCCCACCGCGCACACGTTGGAGATCCAGTCGACAGCGTTCGTGAAGTGAAGGGCATCCTCGTACACACCATACCAGCCGAACTACAAGACACAACACACACATGAGTTAGAGCAATCTTTGCGTGAGCAACTTCAAAGCAACAGAGCACAAATTACATACCTTGTCCGAAGCTTGCTCGATGCAGTCATCAAGGAGCTTGATCCTCGCGGCGACGGCAGCAACTTCGGCATCCGCCAGCGCAGCGAAGTGTTCAAGACTCTTCGTCTCCTCGACAAAGTAGGAGTTCAATCGCTTCTTGAACTCATCTTTGGTCATCCACTTACTATCTAGAGCTGGGGTCACAACGGGCGTGTCCGACTCAATTGGCACTTCGATCACGGTTGGGCCGGTCGGCGTGTCGACGACGATCGTGGTGCTTGGCTCGTTCTCCTCCGCCACTGGGATCTCGACGACCTCTGGGCCAGACGGCGTGTCGATAACAACGGTGGTGGTCG
>JAADXK010000759.1:0-16051 GCA_023337805.1 Globisporangium barbulae | reverse complement strand
TTGCCAGCTTGAAGACAGCAGCAGAGGAGCAGACGCACAGAGACACAGTCAGAAGCAAAAAGCGCCGGCAGCATGGACGTCCTGGAAGCGTGCGAGCTGCAGCTCCACAAGCAGCTCTTTGGAGCCCACGACGCCACTGCAGGCAGCATCACCAGCAAGATCAGCGACCTCAGCACGCGCCTAGAGCACTTCTACAGTGCCATCGCAGGCTTCTCGCGGCTCAGCGACCTCTGTACACCTTTTGCTGCTCTATCGTCATTTGTTTTGCTTGTATCGTAATGATTACAGTGCTATGATGGGGTCTTCAGACATCGGCGTGCAGAAAGAGCTAGAGCTCTAGCCGTCCAGCACGCTGGGCTCGAGCGCACCCAAGACCGGCGAGGAGACCAAGCGTGGTGACCTTGAGCTCCGACGACCGCATCGACGAGGTCGTGCGCGAATTTTGCAAGCTCAAGGAGATGCAGGGCGTGTTCGCGCAACTCGAGCAGCTGCGCAGCCGTAACCCGGTCGATGACCAGCAGCCCACGGCTTGAAGCTCATTACCCAAGATTCCGACTTCCGCGCCAACCACAACTCCCTTCAATATGAAGAAATGCACCAGATAGTTTAGTGTACCACAGTGAACATGCACAGCATATACTCACGCATGCTCAACGTCTTGCCATACGTCTCGGGCGCCATGCGCTTGTCGAGCTGCTTCTTGAAGGTGGCGTACTAGTACTGCTGCTTGTCATTCAGCGCGCCCTGGTGCGCTTGAGATTGCTCACTTTCCGGTACGACCAGTGACGGCGCGGTCTTGAGCGACAGGTTCTGCCGTCGACGAACCATCATCGAACCAGAAGTGATGGATCTTGATGAGATCCATCAAGATCCATTACTTCTGGTTCGATGATGGTTCGTCGACGGCAGAACCTGCGATATCTGATCCACGCAAGTCAAGCACCAATTTCTCACACAGGAAACACTCAAACATCATCCTGTATAATCACATACCCTGACGAATATGTTATTTTTATTATCAGAACTCCCATCACATCCGGAAATAGCATCCTCTTTTAGTCTGACCTCACCAAATATACAACAGTTATATAGAGGTCCAACAGTTAGCCTCTTTGTACTGCAAGCCCAGCAATTGTCCGTTTGCAGCACCAATATCCTGTTTATCTTTGTCTTGAAAAAAAGTTCTCAACATAAAATTACGAAAATTTAATCGGTTACTCATCTTTCTTTGCGTTGGGCCACTCTTTTCTGAGCCGTCGCGCGGAATGAAGAT
The DNA here is from genome assembly GCA_023337805.1 of Globisporangium barbulae. Taxonomy (NCBI): domain Eukaryota; phylum Oomycota; class Peronosporomycetes; order Pythiales; family Pythiaceae; genus Globisporangium; species Globisporangium barbulae. The sequence continues at coordinate 14,778 of JAADXK010000759.1, read as the reverse complement.
GTGATTGCCAGCACGTCCTCTCTCGCGCGCTGTCTGTCTGCTCTCCACAGCCCATGACATGACAGCTCCACATGCCAGCATCAGCACTTTTACTCTTGCTCACAGAGCCCAAAGCGCCTGTCCGTCTGTCTGTGATTAGCTCCGAGTCTCGAGTTGCGCGTGATCTCCAATCTCAATCGCCATTCCCGATTTTCCCTCCACCACCACACACACTCGACTCTGCTGACTGACTCGCAAACAACCACACGGTATGAACTCTTGTCTTCCCATTTGAACACTTGATGACACCACATGAACTGACGATGATGCATTCATTGTTGGTCGTCGAATACATAGCCCGCACGCGATTCTACACACATATCAGCGATGAGTTCCAGCACCATCGGTCTTCGCCAGCAGCTCCTGAGCCAGCGCCAGTCGCACGACAAGTCGAAAGGGCAGCAGCACTCGGCGGTGTTCCGGCGTTCCTCGAGCTTCCGCAAGCTGCGCGACGCGAGCCTCGAGAAGGACTGCGACTCGACGTCCTCGATCGACGCGCGCACGAGCTGCACGAGCAATGACACCGACTGCGGGGAGCTCCTGTGGGACCGTCTCTCGAGCGGATCGAGCACGGAGCAGGACTCGGACGGCTGGAGCAATCGCAGCCACTCGCCAATGGGGCGTCAGAATGCCGATGACGCAGAGAGTTCGCCTTCAGTACCATCAGCGAGCAAGAGTTCGCGGAGAAAGAACGCCAGTGAGCGGAATCAGTACTTGTCATCGCCGAGTGCGTGCTCGAATCCCAGTCAGGGCTCACTAGGACAAGGCTCAAAGAAATCGAGCGCTCGGCAACAAGATGACGAGTCGCCAGACTCACCCCAACGCCAGAGAGGGCGTACGAGCCCCAAGTCCAAGGGCAAGGAGACGATGGAAACTCGCCCCTCGGGCTCATTTGCGATGACGCGCGTGCGACCGATTGTGCGGCCTGTCAACATTGGTCTCCCGACTGAGTACGATTACCGGAACACGAACGGTTTGATCAAGTGCCTCAACTCGATCGCGCAGCTCCCAAGCCCAGATGAGCTGAGCGCGAAGCACTTGGTGATCAACGAGGTCCAGCGCCTCGTGGACGACTGGCTCCGCGTCACGTTCGGTCCCGAGAAGGAGACCACGGCGACGTTGCTGCTCGGCGGGAGCTGGCATCTTAAGGTCGGGCTCTGCGACTCGGATCTCGACATCGTGACGCTGCTGCCGAGCTTCGTCACGTCCGAGCTCTTCTTCGGCTCGCTATACGAGTATTTGCGAGCCACAGCCTGCGTGAGCAAGATTGTCGCGATGAAGAAAGCAGCAGCGCCGGTTCTTGCGTTCCAGCTGAGTGGCGTGCGCATCGATTTGCTCTTTGCTAGGTACACGCAGCCTGTGGTGCCAAAGAACCTGCCGATCCACAGTGACCAAGTGCTTGTCGGCATGGACGCAACCTCGATTCGCTCGCTCTCCGTGCCGAGAGTCGCGTCCTTGATCTTGGAGCTCGTGCCCAACGGGTGTGCCTTCCGCTCGTGCTTGCGCATCATCCGACTCTGGGCAAAGCGCCGCGGCTTGTATTCGAACAAGGCTGGGTTTCTCGGTGGCATTTCCTGGACGATCCTCGTCGCGTTCGTGTGCCAGATGTTCCCCAAGGCGACGATCTCGTCGGTGATCCACCGCTTCTTCATCATCATGTCGTCCTGGAGCTGGCCGACGCCTGTGCTGATATCCAAGCCGTATGAGTCGCCGGAACTCGAGTCTTGCCCGCAGTGGTCTCCTCAGAAGAACCACCACGACCGCGGCCACCTCATGCCGATCGTCACGCCCGGGTTCCCCGCAGTGAACTCGTCTGTGAACGTCAACGCGTCGACGATGCGCATCCTCCAAGAGGAGTTTGAGCGCGGCAAAAGCATCATGGACGACATGCAGGTGAGAGGGCTGAGCAGCCCTGCGGTCTGGCAGAAGCTCTTTGCACCGACCGAGTTTCTCGTTCGCTACGACCACTACCTGGTCGTGGAGGTGCGCGCCAAGGACGATGAAGAGCTCAGCGAGTGGGCGAACTTTGTCGCTAGCCGGACGCGCAAGCTCGTTGAGACGCTACAGCATAACTCGCCCGTCCAAAGCGTTCACCCGCTGCCTGATCTGATCAAACCGCAACCGAGCAGCAGCTCTCAACAGGAAGCCTCGAGCGACGACGTTCTTGGGTACTATCTGGTGGGGTACACGATCGCACCAAACGGTGGTGAGCCAACAAGCGCTCGCGGCGTCAAGTCGGGCGGAGCTGCTCAGGACCTTGAGATCGCGAAGACGTGCGTGCTCCCAGCTGTCCGCTACTTCATGGGGACGGAGCTGGAGAACTGCCCCGAAAAGAAAGAGACAATGCGCGCAGTGATCCACTGCCGGTGCTGGCAGGATCTGCCCGAGGGTATCTTTGCTCACGGGCGAGTCGCGGCTGCCGGGGAGCGCGCGCGGTTTATTCTGAGCAAGGCGCACAGCATGAACATCTCCCTTGGACTTGGACGATGAACGGCAGCGGGGGTGGCTGGCGACTGGCGTTTTGCTGAAGGCACGCGTTGCAAGAGCTCAGGTCGTTACCTCGAGAGTGAAAATGCAGCACTTATTTATCCAAATGAATTAAAGAAAATCAAGAGCTATTGGGAGATAGATTGAGACACACTTACATACCGCGGAGACGAGGTGAGCTGGAGACAATATCAAGACTCTCGTCTTGTGTGCTTCAAGGGCTCTTGAGCAAGTGGCATCTTCTTCGTGACAGAATAAATAATAGCACCGAGGATTAATCTATCTCAATTGCAGTCACCTCCTCTCAATTGATCGACTGGCGCACAGCACTGGACTCCACTCCAAATGGACGACACGAGACTATGGACATTTCTCATTCGCAGCTGAAGGGTCAGACATCGCCGATGGAGCGCTTCTTCGTGTTGTACGAGTTGTTCTCTTTGTTGAACTGGACCTTCATCGACGGCATCTCCTCGTCGAAATCGAGCTCTGGAAAGTCAGAGAAGTCGTTCAGTGCATCATCATCCACGTCCTCCGCCGCAGCAGCCTTGCTTGCAGCGTCGATAGCCATCGCTTTCGCTGAATCTTCGACGGCCGACATTGTCCGGTTCTCAGTAGGCGAAACTGTTGGCGTCTGCATCTTCTCCAGACCACTTGCTCCTGCGCCGAAGGGTGACTGGTGACCATCAGCCACGCGAGCTACTTGCTGAACGCTCTGCTGCGCAGCAAGTTTCGCTTCTGCTGCCTTGCTCATCCTCTTCGTCGTCGATTTCCCTTCAGCAGGTTGTTTTGCGCGAGGAGGCATCTTCTGTCCACCTGCCTGCTCAGGCTTCACCTTCTTCCCTCTCCCAGAGCCTGAATTCTTGGTTTCCTTGCCAGGTGCTTGGACAGGTTGACTCGCAGCATTGTTCACTTGGTAGGCAGGTGGAACTTGGTTGAAGTTCCCGGCGGCGTTTGGTGTAGACGCTCCCCCGAGTCCAGCTGGGTGAGGCGGGTTCATGCTTGTTGCCGAGTTTGCTGGACTGTTCTGGAAGGTCGGCGGACCAGCAGGACTTGGTTGCTGCGAGCTCTGTCCACCCGCACCAGCTTGCACCTTTTGGACTATCGGGATAATGGTGTTCTGGATGAACCGCTCAATCGAATTCAGCACCTCGAACGGTCTCGGTTGGATGTTCGAGGGCGCTTCATTCAGGACGTCCATGGCCAGACTGATGTTGTACTTGACACTCTCAGCCTTGGCACTCTGCGCGGAGTTCGGGGCGGCGTTATGCTGCGAAAGAACACGATGCGCCAGGTACAGCTCTTGCGAGAAACCATTCTTCAATGCCCGCACTTTTTCCCAGTAGAGAACCGGGTTTAACGGGCCGCCTGCCAGTCCTGGAGAACTCATCATCGGGCTTCCGGTGCTTGCTCCCACATAGTGAGGCTGCTGAGCTGGATACTGCTGCTGCTGCTGTTGCTGAACAGCAATCCGAGCGTTTCTTCTCATGTTGGCGCGCTCCAATTCGGCATCAGTGCTGACGTTCTGTGGGACACTCGACCCATACGACGGAGCACCAGGCGGCGTGCCGTTGTAGTACGGCGATGGCATTCCAGAAGCTGCAGGGCTGTAGCGGGCGTTCAGTTGTGCCTCTAACTGGCTTGATCGTCGCTGCCACTGAATGAGGGAGTTTCGCTGACTCCAAAGAAGTTCGATGAGTGCATTTTTGTCGAAATGCTGAACCTGGGCGGCGAATTCCTGAAGCGTTGACGGAGACACTGGACGAGACTGACGTTGCTGCTGTTGCTGGTGCTGCATTTGCTGCTGTTGATGAAGTTGGTACGCTTGCTGCATTTGGATGTTCGCTGCGCTTGGAGTGTGTCCCTGAGAAGTAGTGGTCTGCGCGTACCCTTGGCTAGAATTCGGTTGTGCCGAACCTTGCAGTCCGCCGTGCTGCATCGTACTGTTCGCTGCACTGTACACCGAAGCTCCTGGCATATGTCCCTTGCTCTGACTGTACGCAGTCATCGGGTTTTGATCAGACAGCAAAGATTGCATGAAAGAACCTTCCGAACTGGAGGTGCCTGTCGCGCCAGATCCCTTTGCGTGGCTTTGTCCTTGGTTGTTGACTTGATTTTGTTTGTCCATGTAACCAGACTGCCGCACAGGATTCACAGCAGAGCCCTTCGCACCAGATGGGTCCGACGATGGCGTAGACATTTTTTCACCAGTCTGGGCGGCTTGGTATCCGTTGAAGCTCGATTCTGTCGCTTGAGCGGTAGTGGCACCATATGCAGCAGCGTTGTTGTTGGAGCTTCCGCTGGTGAGCTCATTCTGCATCAGCTTGTTAAGCTCGTAATTCAGAGTCGCAATGTACTCCTTCTGCAAATCGACAAGAAAGAAAGTCTATGTTAGCTTGCGCTGGACCATAGCATTGAAATGAGTCACTCACTCACCCGTGATGTAGCCTTTCGGCACACTTCCATCTCCATGCTTGTGGCAACTTGGCGAATGATACTGTCGGCTTGATCACGATGCGTCATCTGTAGCTGGCGGTAGCTAAAAAGGGGAAAGCACACACACAATCATTTTAATCCAGGTCTCCTCCTTCGCATTCAAAACAAAGAACAGCGTGCTCACATTTGCTGCAGGTAGGTCTTTCGCAGTTCGTTGTCATGAGCGGGGAGCAACTCGCTGTTCTGGGTACTGCTAGATGCGACTGAATCCTTCGCCGGTGCCTCGTCCATTTCTGTATAAAAGTCAAATAGGTTGGTATCAGTTAGTAATAGCATGCAGGTCAGTGCTCACATGGTCATCAAAAACGTACCAGGCATGCTATTATTCGGTGGCACACTGTTGCTTGGCGGCACGCTGTTACTTGGTGGCAGGCTGTTGCTCGCTTGGGGTGTGCTTTGCGCTGCTGTGAGTGCCGCTGCTTTCTTCTTTTCAGCAGCAGTCATCTTTTTCTTTCCAGTAGCAGTCTCTCCTCCGTCAGCAGCAGCAGCAGCAGCAGCTTTCGCAGCTTTCGGAGTCCGAGCTCTTGGACTCGGCTTCTTCGGCATGCCGATGCCTGTTGGGTCGCTGTTCTTCGCGTTTTTCCTCGGCACAGCGGTTTTTCCTTTCTTTCCGGTGCCTTCACCACCTGCTGCTACAGCACCGCGCGCACCGCTCTTTGTCGCAGAAGGGGTCGGCATTGTAGTGGGCGCCGCTAAAGTGGTCGAGTCCGCAGCTGCAGTTTGCGTCGTGAACGCTTGCTGCTGTTGTTGTTGAGGCTGTTGTTGAGGCTGTTGTTGAGGCTGTTGCTGTTGTTGCGGTTGCGGTTGCTGATTCTGCTGCTCCTGCTGCTGTACCACCGCCGCATGCTGACTCGTCGAGGCTGCGGGCGCATCAGTCGCTGCCGTCGCGGAAGGCTCGTTACTGCTCTCCATCTCCATCCAGCAGCGTCACGCTTTCACCTGCTTCCGTCGTCTGGGATTCGCTCACTCTACTCGCGTGCGTTTCTATCCGCGCTTCTGTCGCTCTCGTGGGCGAGCGCGTGTGTGTAGAACAGTAGGGGGCTACTGCTGCTTTTCTGTGCGCGTGGCTGTCGTCTTCGCTCGTCGCTGGCGGTCGTCTGCGTGCCTGCGTGTCGGTCGTCTGCGTGCCTGCGTGTCGGTCGTCCTGCGCCTTGGTTTCCTTTTCGAGACTGCCTGGTGCGTGCGGGTTTCCCTTTTGCGCGCGCTTGCTTGTTCTTCTCTGGTTTCCTTTCTGCTGCCTTGTTTGCATTGGGCAAGACCCTTTTCGCGCAACGGGAATCTATCTGGTCGTCATGTATATGAAAGATAATCCTTGTTGATTTGGGAGGTCGTTCTTGTTTAAATTACAGACTCGCTTAAGGTTGGTTTCGAACGTGAGCCATTGGACTTGGTCATCATTATCTTACAAAATTCTAGTCTAAGAGAGTAAACTCTCACCTCTTTATAATATTATAAAAAGATAAATCGCTTTTATCTGATTCTGAGTCTGACTCTGATCTATTAAGAACCGAATTTTACTTTTTTCGTTGCAAAATGGTTGCCCAAAAAGGGCGCGTCGTGATCGAGCTTTCGTCACTGATCAATCCACCACTGGTTGGTGGATCAAGCATTCTGGGTTATATAGATGGAATCACGGGTTTTGTCTAAAAAAGGGGATAATGGGTTAAAGTATTTAACTGAGTAGAATGGTTGCAACTTTAACCGAGTTGCTTAAACCACCCTCGCTTACATACGCAGATAAAGGAGATGGAGTGAACTGTGGGTTCAAATTGATTACCAACGCGAAATAATGATTCAAGCAGACCAGCAAGGATGGTGGACCTGCTGGCAGATGGCACGAAGAAGGGAAGAAACACCGTTGGGGCGAGGGGAATGCCGCCGGCTGTAGTAGTGCATATCACTGTCAACATCATGCATCGCGCTGGTCCACCAGAGCGCTCATAGACACAGCAATTACGCTCTCCGAGCTATCGCGATTGCGTTGCCCGCTCTGGATGGACCAACCCCTGCTGTCAGCGCTGTCTATTATGCGCCAGCATCCAACCACGTGTCAGCATGAGTGTGCACGCATCGCTATGATATTGTCATACTCGCACATGGCCACGTCGCTCAATCCATCGTAGGGTGTGACGAAGCAGTTGACTGTCTTGACGTGATTGTCCACGCGTTGTACTTCAAGCTGCACGCTCGCGATGCTCTTTGTCATCAGCTATAGAATGTGTCGTTGCTGAATACAGTATTGCACCGATACGAGCTCTCTCCCACCCGCGTCGAGCCCATTCTTGTTGCTAGTGGAGGTGGTGGTTCGCGTTGTACGCTACGGGAGAATCAACCTGGTATGGTCGTCACGATCATTCTGCGCACTTCGTTCTCGAAGTATCCTCATCACCGTTGAAAGCCGACCGAGAGCGAGAGAAGATTGTAGACTGGATCGTCCAGTAGCTCAGCTCTCGCAGATTGCGAGCGCGCTATCTCTTCAAAGCGGCATCGAGCGCCTGCACTGCACACTAGCTAACCGAGTCCCTTTGACCTCACTCTCGAGATAAAGCTCTCCTACAAACACGCACAACATACTCTCTTTTCTGAGCCACACAATTCTGCCGCATGCGATGTTTCGATCTTGTATATGGAGCCCCTAGAAGCTCCACACACCACAGCAGCTGCCTCAGCTCAAGGAGACGACTACTAGAGCCTTGCCGCTTGAAACACTCGATGATCGCTTGAGGCTGACGATCATTCGCCTGAAATCTAAATCTGGAGGCGGTCATGGAGACATCAATCGTGTCCAGCGAAATGAGGCACTTGGTTGAGGCGCATCAGGTCTCAATTTGGCTGCGTCGGGTCTTCTGAGGCTCGGAATTGTGTTCACTCTGCATCGCTCCTTGGTACTTACCTACTCGCAGTCGCTTCATGGTGAACTCTGTCGCTTTGCTGCTGCTTGTGTCGCCGAGTCCTTCGACTCGGCTGGTGCACATCTGGGCAGATTACTTGTAGTCTGAGGATCTTGAAAAGACAACCGAGCAGGAAAATATCTGAGAATCTTCACGGCGTTCTCGAGATCTTGCGTCACGCCGGGACTGCAGTACGCTTCAGCAACGAACTCAAAATTGGCGCATCGCGAGCAGAAGTCTGGAGTAGTAGTCACGATCCCGGTTCGTCCTCTGATTCCACAACTAGCCAAGAGCGGCAGTCAGCCAGCTCGGTCGCAAATCTTCAAGTCGTCGCCGAAAATGGTGCCGTTCAAGCATAATAACGAGCAAGGATTAGGACTTCAAACGCCTTGACGAGCCAAATGGAGACTAGCAAAAGCTGAGCGTGACAGTTTCCAATGTGTGACAGCTCTGGCGTGTGCGCTTAGAGCAAAAAGATGTCGGCGGTCGCAGGTATTGCTGTGGTGCTCTCTTATGGTCGACAATCGAAGCACGGCTTCACACATACAGTCCAGCTGCAGCCCCACGAAACGAACTGTGACGAGGCGAAGTGGTTGGCGGAGGTGTGGCGACGGAACTCATATTCCATAGCAAACTCGAAGAAATCGGTCAGTTGGTCAAATAATCGCGGCAAAAATCTCGAAAATGGTTTGCTTCGCCTTCGACAATTTCACCGTACCAACTTGTTCGTCTTCTTCTCTCCTATGCGATTCCTGCGCGCTGATTCGATGATGGCGTACTCGTCGCCATTTCCATCTGACGCGTCGTCTGCTCTTCTACGAGCCGCAGCCTCTCCTGGTCGCGCACAAACTTGTCAAGCTCGTCCTTTGCGTCCGGGTGGAAATGGCACACGTCCTCAAAGATGAGACGGCGTAGCGTGTCCTTGTCCAGCTTGTGGCGATTCTCCTTCTCGAAGGAAAAATTGAAGGCCGACTCAGCCGTCGCCTCGGCCTCGGCATTGCGGTACGCCGCCACGAACGGATGCGCGATCGCGTCGTCCACGGAAATGCGCTTGCGCGGGTCGAACTCGAGCAGGCGCGTCATGAGGTCGATCGCCTCGGCGGGCGCAGACGGACACACGGTCGACAGCGTCTTGGACTCGTGCTGCGTCTGGCGCGCCATCCACTTCTTCGCCTTGGCGTTCGTGATGAAGCCCATGTCGTTCTTGGGTGGACTCCCGACCAGCTGCAGGATCAGGTTCAGCTGGTGCACGTGGTCGTGACCTGGGAATAGCGCCTTCCGAGTGAAGAGCTCCACGAGAATGCAACCGATGGACCACAAATCGATCGCTGTTGTGTACCGACTCGCCAACAAGAGCTCGGGCGCACGGTACCACCGCGTCACAACGTACTCTGTGAGCGCCTGGTCCACCGGTTCTGCGCCGTCGGTCGCCACGTCGATACCTCGCGCCAGACCAAAGTCACAGATCTTGACGAGACAGTCGCGGTTGATCAGAATGTTGGACGGCTTGATGTCGCGGTGGATGATCTGTGCCGAATGGATGTACCGGATTGCGCACAGCAGCTGGTACGTCACGTAGGCCACGTGGTCGCTCGAGAGCGTCTCCTGCGAGTTGATCACGCGGTGCAGGTCAGTCTCCATGAGGTCCGTCACAATGTACGTGTCTTCGAACTCGGCGAGCGATGGTGGCCGCATGACGTCGATCACGGACACGATGTTCGGGTGCCGCAAGTGGCGCATGAGCCGAATCTCGCGCACGATGCGCTTGGCGTCCACCAGGTCGTCGAAGGTCTTCGGAATGTTCTTGATCGCGACCGAGTTGCCCGTGATTTGGTCGCTCGCAGCGATCACCACACCGTACGCGCCGTGGCCGATCGCGCGGATTAGCTGGTAGCGCGTGTACACGCGGAACTTGGTCGACGCGACTGCGAACGTGTACATGTCGTCGGGCGAGCCTGAGCCTGGCGGCACGCCGTCCAGACTGCTCCGTCGTCTCTCAGCGTTCCCGTTGTTGTCATTCGCTGCTGCTGTTGACGTCGCATTGCCGCTCTCGTAGCTTGAGTCGCTCTCCGAGTAAAACGTGCCCGACAGTCTCCTCTCAAGCGTGGTCCGCTCCTTCTCGCCTGTCTCCTCATGCAGCGCCTGTAATCGGTCAAAGCTCTTGCGATGCCGAGGCGTGGCTTCCGCGCCATCGCTGAAGAACGCTTCGTCGTCGTCTGCGAACGGCAGGAAGCTGATACTGAGCTGCAGACGTCCACACGAATCCTGACTGGCACTGGTGGAATCGCTGCCAGTAGAGCCACTGCTGATGTACTTCTTCTTATCCGGGGATCCTATGCTACTGCCACCGGTCGAGCTCGACAGAAACTCCTCGGGCTTGCGGAGATCGTACCACTTGGGCACCGCGAGCGACGCGACGTCCTCCTGCGCACCCGCAGACGTGCCCAGATAGTTCGCCAAGTTCACTTTCGTGCACCCGATGAGCTCGTCGCCCATGACGCTGATGCTCCACACGTCGACAAAGAGGCAGGAGCTAGTGCCGGGCACTGCGCCGGAGTACTGGATGCTCAGCGTCTCGGCCCAGAACGGATTCGAGCCATTCCCGTTCTTGGACGGCCGCGTCGAGTACGATTTCCATGAGCCGGCGTGGTTCACGGCCTTGCTGCCACTGCTGCTGCTGGTATTAGACGCCGATGAAGAGAGAGCCCCGCTGGCCTTGAGCGTCGTCAGGTGCGGGAAATTGTTGAGGCCGATCGTGACTTTGATGTTGGCGGACGACGGGATCGGCTTCTTCTTCTTGATGCCTTCGCCGGAGATGCACACGACGCGAATCTCGCCCGGAGGACACGTGCTCGCAGACGGCTCCTGCTCGTGCGGGAGCTCGAGCGACGGGCCGTCGGACTGGACGCCGAAGGCAACGGCGGCTGCGGTCTTGTCGGCGATAATGTTGATGTGGCTGATGCGGCCGTCGGCCTCAAAGCGCAGCTCATGCTTCCACAGATGTCGGAACTTGCGGCTGCTCGCAATGTTCTTGAGCGTCTCTCTCCCGGTGACGACCGCGAGGTCCCCACTGCGCGCCATGTGCTGCACCGTGTAGTGTGAGACGTCGATGGTCGCGTGCATCTTGGAGAAGAAGACGAGGAAGCCCTCGGGTCCGTGGAACTCGCCCGCGATCGGCACGGACGGCGGGTAGTTGGACGTGATGCTGATGTTCGGGTGCAGGCTTGGGATGAGGTCGGCAAAGTTGCCCTTGCGGCACTGGATGTGGCCCCAGGCCTCGTAAAACATGAACAAATTCACGCTGATGGGCGTCCCGAGCAGCGTCTTGAGCACGCGCGACTGCGACGACGACGGAGGGATCACCACCGACAGCGGCACCGTCATTGTAACATTAGTAGAAGAGCTCGATGCGGATGTCAGCTTCTTCTTCGCCTTGGGCAAGTTCACCTGCTGGTCGAGCGCCGCGGCCACGAGGTGCAGCCACACGACGCGCTCGAGCTCGCTCTCAACGGCGAAGTGCATCGGCTGTTTCTTCTCAAGCGTCGAGATGCAGAAGCCGTGCGCGCGGCCCGCGCTTTCCTTCGCAACGGCCGTGATCGTGTACATACCCTTCCTGTCCTTGTCGCTCTTCGTTCTGCTTCCCGCCTTGTCGCTATTAGTGGGCTCAGCCGTGATGCTTTGGCGCTTTACCGTCGGAATCGCCGTCATCGACACGGTGCGCAGGCTATTGACGCTACCACCTGTACTAGAAGTCGATACGGCAGCGTGCGACGGCGGCGAACCAGCGGGATACCGCGCACGCGTGCTGGCGCGCTCCTGCTGCTCCATGAGCTCGAGGAACTTGGCTTTCGACTCGAAGACGCGCAGTGAGAGCCCGTCGAGCGCGATGAAGACCTCCTCCCAGCGCGGTAGCCAGTCGCCCTTCTTGCGTGCGCCGCCCGCCCACTTGATCGGGATGAGCTTCATGAGCTGCCGGTCGGCGCGCTGCGTGAGCTTCATGTGTTCCTCCGTGAGCGACAGGCCCGCCACGGCGCCGCCACTTGAAGCTGTTGCCATGCCGGTGCAGTCTCTTGTCTGCTTTTTTTGACTTCGATGTGGGTGTGCCGCGTGACGATGCTGATATGGGGGTTTCTATGAAACCCTCTCAAACTCGCTAATGTATAAATGCCAGAATCATCCTGTATTGAGTCGTTTCAGCAGGATATGAATGTAGTAGGGTTCTGGCAAACACGTCTTGTATCTACTGTAATAAATGGGTTGAACTTATTTGAGAGGGTATTCGAACGAACCGTTCCTTACTCGCCCTACTCGTAGCTTTTCTTGAACAGAATTAACAAATGCACCCTTCACAACAGCAACTTGGCAGTATGCATGCATGAACTCTCTTATAGATGGCTGTAGCCAAAGCCCACGGCCGCGGCGAGCGCGGCCACCGCAGCTCCACGCTGGAGCGCCTTATGCGGATACCGGTAGAGGAAGAGTGCGAGGTCACCCACTGCACGCTTCTCAAAGTGAGGCATGACGTCGCCGATGGGCAGCGGGCTCTTGGCCGCGCGGAACAGGTCACTGATCATGCGCAGCGTCAAGCCCCAGAGGATGAAGTCGAACGGGTGGCGCGGCGCCACGTCGTCATCCGGCTGCGCGTGCGTGGGCCGCGGCAGGTAGATGCAGCTGAACATGAGCCTTCCGAAGCAGCTCTCAACCGCGTTCTTGAGCCGCGGCCGCGTCGCGAGCGGCAGGATTATGTCTTCCAGCGGCCACGCGAATGGCTGAAAGCGCGTCGGGTTGAAAAACTCTTGTACGTCGACCCAGAAGACGTCCGCGATCTCATTTTCCTGAATTGTTGGCGTGAACGGCTGCTCCTCGGCTGGGGTCTCGATCAGGTACACTGTGTGGCACGTGCATAATAATGAATAACGATATGGTTGAGATGATAAGATGATAGACGCATTGTCGTAATGGATTAGGAGGTGAGCGTACCTTGAGTGCTCACCCAGAAGGTGCGCAGATGGGTCTGGATCGCTGGAAGGCTCCCGATCCAGCGCACGTGCCTGACAAGCAATAGAAAGAATGACTGTTAGGACGCTCACAATAGAACCATCACACAACGCAACCCGCACATTGTGGCGCCACGTACGACGCCGTGAGGTCCAAGCCGATCTCCTCCATGGTCTCTCGCTGCGCGGTCTCGCGCGGGGACTCCCATGGGATGCTCTCGTCGCTTTCGCTGGCCTTGATGGCACTCGGGCTCGCGTCACCGCCCGCGAGCACGGTCTTCTGACGCTTGCCGCCCGGGAACGCGACCTGCCCGCTCCACGTGTCGCGTTCGTTAAAGCTGCGGCGCACGAGCAGTAGCTCCAACGTGCGCTGCTCGCGTTCGCGCCACCGAAACACCGCCGCCACGCTCGCGCGCTGAAAGCCAGAAGATAAAACAACGAGAGCGAGCGAGCTTGTTAATATATCAGTACGCACTCGCTTACAGAAAGAGAACAAGAATGAGGGATGCAGAGCCGTACGGCGGGGGGCGTGGCGGCCTTCTGCGCGCTGAACTTCGCGAGGTTGCGCTCCAGCAGCGGCAGCACGGCCGCCACCTTGGCCGGCCCGAGGAACTGCAGCGCTCGGCTGCTCATGTTCGCCTGTCTTGATGGTCCAACTTGAGTTTGAAAGCGGCTATTTTCAAGCAAACAGAGATCTCCAATATTACATATCTAACCAAAATGTGTCTATTTGACCCTTTTATGCATCAATTTTGGCTTCAAAACGTCATACCCAGTGCATGTTAAAGGCGGTACCATGCCATAGACCGCGCCCTTTATTTGGAGCATTTCAACACACGCGTAATTACGCGTATTGTACACTCCGCGCCAAGTATTTACGCACACGACGGCTTTCGTCATTTCTCAGCCATTTTTTTAATTGGCGCCTGCTGTGGATATGATGCTTGTGTAACCATGGCGAGGGTCTGATATGTTCTAAAAAGCCTGAATTCGAGCTAAAAAGAGGGGCTGCCATACAAATTGCTGTTTTCGCTGTCGCGACAAATCATACGCACACCCAATGGCATACAAAAAACAAGACAAATCCAAAGGCAGGAATGATGGCGCATTAGTAATGTGTTTTATTGCCCTGCTTCTCTATGACCTCGGCACAACGTTGCGGCATCGAGTCGACAAGAGACCGCAGCGTGTCGGCGCCGATAGATTCCCACGCGCTTATGATTGCTGCGGTGAGCTCCACTACGCACGCAAACTGCCTGCCGTTTGCGTAGACACGCCTACCCATGATTGCCCACAGATTCTCAATGGGATTGAGATCTGGCGAGCGCGTCGGCCAGCTCAGCACTTCCATTCCTTGCTCGGCAATGAACTCGCGCGTGCAGTGCGAGGTGTGGATAGAAGCACCGTCCTGCTGGAAGATGAAGTCGCTGCCGGAGGAACTCAGACAATGTATATACGTAGTCGTCTGAGTTCTGTCTGCCGACGAGTACAGCGAGCTTGGTCTTGCCGGCAGTGCTGAAGCCTGCTCAGACCATCACCGAGCCTCCCCCTTGTTGTCGGTGCACAGTCTGCCAAGCGGGCTTGCGCAGGTCCCGCCAATAGCGTTGGAACCCGTCCGGTCCGTCAAGGTTCCACTTCTTTTCACCTGAAAAGATGATGTTATCCCAAACGACAGACGAGTCCTTTCGCAGCAGCATTGCCCACGCCCACTTCTTGCGCGCGCTTGTCGGCAGTCGAGAGCGGAAGCGTATTTTCCATGTTGGCATACACGAGCCAGTCGATGCTCGCTAGCAAGCGCTGAATGGTGCGCACGGATGCCTGGCTGCCGACCTGGTGCTTGAGCTGCGTGGCGGAATAATCCCCCGTTG
>JAADXK010000758.1:0-16075 GCA_023337805.1 Globisporangium barbulae | reverse complement strand
CAAGACGTCAGCGACAAAGAGAGAATCGATTTCGGCTTCCATTTTCTCTTTGTCGGCGCCATCAGCCTCGATCAGCTTGTCAAATTTGTCGACCGCGTACCGCCTCTTTACTTTGTTGATCTCTTTCTTGAATGCTTGTATAAAGCGGTATTTTGAGATCCCTGTATTATACTGAAAATAACGTTTTTTGGGGGGAATCAATTTCTAGTGGGTGTCGAATTTTGGAGTTGCCACTGTATTGTCTAACAATCACAAAGATCGGCAAGCTTTTTTTAATTTGTACTGAATTCCTATTATCCATTTGTGCTTTAAACTGGTATCAAAACCGGTATATCTGGATGCGCGGCCACGAAAAGCGCGCTCGCATGTCGCCCTCATGATTCACGTCAGAATACAAGACCAGGCAAAAAGCCCAGCAGCAAAAACAACACAAGCAGCATGAGCGCCAACAAGAGCAACGCAGAGGGCGTGCCGTCCGAATTCCGCATCTCGGAGAAGTGGGACAAGTGCATCGAGAACTTTACGCTGCACTTCACCGCGGGCCTCGTCGCCGGCGGTCTCACTTCCGTCGTCCTCGCGCGTACGTCGCTCTTCCTGTCATTGTTGGATCGCTCGTAATGGCATGCGCGCCCACTATTTGTCGTCGTCACTATGAACTCACATGTGTGTCTATCATACGTGTGTGTGCTATATAATGACTGGCAACAGGCTCTGGAGCGGCTCGTGGTGCGCTCACGGGCTTCGGCGCCGGCGCCGGTGCTGGCTCGAGCTGGACGACGTGCCAGCTCGCGTTCAAGGGCCACAGCGACGCGCAGGCCGTGCTCGACAAGTCGGACAAGATTGTGGACGAGATCAAGGACAAGATCGCGCGATCGTAAGTCGAGGGGCGGTGCGTTACGTGCTCTCGTTGTTGTGTAGGCTCTGCGGATGAGTGGCCGACGAGATGAAGGGCGTGCTAAACTAGCTGGCGTCGAGGGGTGTAGTGGCGCTAACTGAAAATACCGCTTGTCCCGTACGAGCGATGCGCGCAACACAGCCGCCGTACTGTCAGTGATACACAGCTAAACGAATCGAAAGAGAAAAGAGAAAGAATATAATACTATATGCGGATCATCATTACCCTGAATGAAGAAAGCGTCACTGGAGAATCGCTTGCTTGTTTGATGGAGAATTCTAAGACCGCCGTGTGAAGGTGACGAGCAGGTCCGAGCCGCCGACATACACTTTGCTGGACGCCGTCGTGCTGAGAAGCTGCGGTTCGTGCGGCTCGACAGACTCGTTGTTGATAAATGAGCCGTTGGTGCTGTCCAGGTCTGTGAAGAACACGCGACCGTCAGGCTCTAGCCGGAGCTACAGAGCAAACGATTATACGAGTGAGCTCATCGTCACATTCTTCATAACACCCACCATAGAGCTAACGTCAGGATGTACTCACCTGCGCGTGGGTCGTCGAGAGCTCGGCGTCCTTGGGCATGCTGAGGCCGTTTGGCGCGCGGAACTTGCGGCCCGTGGAGCGGCCGATCAGACACGACCGGTGTTTCTGCTACAGTGCATTGCAAACAGCTGAGTAAGAACGCTACCCAAAGGTGCCATGCAATACTGCCAGTGAATTAGAGAGAGAGAGCGCAAGCCGTACCAAGTCTAGGTGGAGAGTGTAAGTGTGTCCTTTGTACGGCCCGGCGACGCACTTGATATTTACGTCAAAGGCGTCGGGCGTCGACGCGGCTGCAATGAAGTACGTATGGACGGAAAAGGCATTAGAGACGGGCAACCATACAGTCTGGAGAAGCGCCATCTCTGTTGCGTATGAATAAAGAGCGAGGCGCACCTTCGTAGTCGTTCAGGAGGTTCTCTTTCTCGGCCAGCAGTCCCTTCAAGATCGTCTGCTTGGACTGCTCAAACTCTCTTCGCAAATCCGCGCAACGCGCTTTCGTTTGCTCAAGCAGTCTCTATCAGCAGTATAATAGAGCATTATTGACTAGATTATGAGCACGCAAAGCACACACACATCCAGGCTTGCATGGTGGCGTGCTCACCTGGGCGGCGCCGTCGCAGTCCTGCTTGAAAAACGCCTCAACGTCGATCGTCTCATCCAGCTCAATCACGTTCTTCTTCATACCTTCGCTCACAACAATTGCTGCGTTTGTCTGCTCTTCTGAGGCTTTCGCTGTAATATAAGATCACATTCGTTGCCGCATACAGAGGGTCGTCAATAATGTGACGCTGCGGCTTGCATTTTCGAGCGCGCCTGAGACGAGATTCTCCGCAGCGGACAACAGCTTGAGATACGCAGAACGGTCACAGCAGACGCACCTTTCTTTGCATCTCTCACTGCGGCCACCACGCCCTTTACTGCGTCGTCGCCACCCGCGCCGCTCTCGCCTACGGCGTCCAGCTTGCGCTTCATGGCCGTTCTTGCCGTTTGCTTTTTCACACACGCGCTTTTTTGTCTTTTGAAAATCGGCGGAGCGTTTTGACTACAGAATAGTCGTTTTGCTTTCAGATTGACTATTTTGTAGTCAAATCCAGCTTGAAAATTGCTGCAATTGCTGCATTTTGAACAAGCCAAGCACGAGGCAAGCACAAGAAGATGGCAGACGCGCGCCAGAAGCACGTGGTGGTGAGCAAGCCGATCGTGTACGGGTCCGCGGCGACGTACCTGGGGCGCAAGGCCGAGGAGACGAAGACTCACCGCTGGTCCATCTACCTGCGCGGCGTCGACAACGAGGACCTCTCGTACATGATCAGCAAAGTCGTCATCACGCTGCACATGAGCTTCGCCAACCCCGTGCGCGGTACGAGTTGCATTGCATCCAGTCATCTTGTGGCTTTATAAAATGCTAAAGAAGTGCTCTACGTGCATGCCTTGGTGTGCTCTTGGTAGTGCTAACTGAGCCGCCGTACGAAGTGACCGAGTTCGGCTGGGGCGAGTTCGAGACGCGCATCCAGATCCACTTCCACGACGCGAGCGAGAAGCCCGTCGACATTATCCACATGCTCGTGCTCTATCCGCCGGGCAACCAGCCCGCGAGCACCAAGAAGGTACGCGTGCGAACATGTAGAGTGTGTGGTATTGTTATCAGGAGTGTCTTACGAGCTCTGCGTTCTGACGATGTGTATATTGTAAATGCTCTGTAGCCTGTGATCAGCGAGTTCTACGACGAGCTCGTGTTCAACGAGCCGACCGAGTTCTTTTACAAGAAGTTGATGGCAGGTACGTCGCCTTTTCGTAAGCATGCAGGCTAACTCCGTCAAGCTCGTACTACTAACGATCTGATCACCTCCGCCACTTTGCTTCAGGACCGGACCGCAAAGCGCCGCCACACGCGCTGCAGGAGTACTTCCCGACGTACTCGGACGTCGCGGTGCTCAAGACGCTCGCGCAGGCTCAGGCGTTCGTGGACAAGGAGATCGCGGACACCAAGGACCTGCTGCTGCACACGGACATTGAGCTCAAGGAGCTGAAAGACCGCATCGCAGAGCACACGAAGAAGAAGAAACTGGCCGAGAAGAACGCGGCCGCGGCAGCAGCAGCCAACGGCACCTTCTAATTATCCCTGGTGATGGATGGAAAATCCTAATTGTATTAGTGAACCTTGTTCTCGCATTTAGACTCGACTCAACTGTGGGCAAGATCGGAGTTAGGTGCTTGACGATGTCCAGCAACAACAGAGTTCAAATTCAGCGGGCCGTCGTCAGAGTCCCAAGTGTATCAATCACCACCAGCCAACCGGTGCCGGTACTTGACGCGAGGCGTACCACGAAATCAGCAACGAACAAGCTGGGCTGCGGGCTGTGTCTCGACAGGCTTCGCCACCTAAGAAGACCTGGCGACCATGACCAACAGAGAAAGACAAAGAACCGGAAAGATGTAGTTTTGAGGAGGTGATGTGTGATTGCATTGTTTGTTTTCAATTGCTCTCTCAAAAAGTGGATCTCTAAATAATAACTACCCAGTCCGACGTGGACAGACATGGACACCTGGCGAATAATAATGAGCTCGCTGGCCGCTTGACTTACACAGCGCGCGCTGCCGTGTTGTCCACGGCAGCAGGCGCCGCGTCGTGCGTGCGCGCCCACATGTTCACCAGCTCCAGGCCGCGCTCGACCTCACGATTCGACGCCGACGCTTCGTCGCGGGGCTTCATCGTCAGGAGCTCGTCGCGGCTCGGCGAAGACACGAGCAGCTGGTCGTCCTCTTCCGAGTCGGCCGTGTCGTCGCTGGACTCGAGCAGCTCGAGGGCCTCGGCGTCCTTCTGCTTCTCGCTCTTGGCGGTCGCCTGCTTCTTCTTGTTGAAACAGTCCATGCGTACCCAGTTGAGGCCGATACCGACAAAAGACACGGCGAGACCGACAAACTGCTCGAGCGACAGGATGTGGCCGAACAGGATCACCGAGAGCACAATGCTCAGCACCTTGCGGCACGTGCCGATGATCGACGTCGTGAGCGCGCCGAACTTGCTGATCGTGAAGAAGATGAACGCCTGGCCCATGGCGCCCGTGAGACTGAGTAGCACGAGGTTCGGCAGCGACGGTACGACCTGCTCCATGAACGTCGGGATCTCACCCATCACGACCATGCCGATCGCCGCGAAGATGCACTTGTAGATGTTCACCGCGTACATGAGGTCGAAGGCGCCGATGTGGTACTGCTCCATGAACTTGTCCTCGAGCGCGCCGGTGGCGCCGTCGAAGAGCAGCGAGAGCAGCAACAGGCTGAAGCCCAGGAGCACGTTCGGCGTGCGCTCGTGGTGTGGCACGTGATCGTGGATCTCGTTCGTCTGCACGGCCTTGTGCTGCTTCTCGTGCGCAGTGCCGACGAGGAACACCGCCACACCGATCGAGAGCACGAGCACCGACACGTACTTCTTGAGCTGGTAGCTCTTGCCCAGGAAGAGACCGACGACCATGACCGGGATCGACTTGCACGACTTGCCCAGAATGCGCGTGATGAACGTCACGTAGCGCAGTGCGACCATTGACGCGATCGTCGAGCCGAATGCGAGGAGACCCACAATGATGAGTTTACTCTGCGGCATGGTCGACGGCTTCTCCTTCATCGCAGCGCGCAGGCCGAGCGCCACGATCGAGTAGAAGAAGCAGAACACGAACGTGAGCGACATCTCGCCCAGCACGCGGTGGTTCGTCATCTTCTCGAGCACGAGTCCGTTGAGCGTGAACGAGACCATGATGCCGAAGAAGCAGTAGGCGAGCAACCAGAAGCTCTTCTTGGACGCAGCGTCGGCCTTCTGCTGCTCCGTCTTCTCCGCCACGACCACGACGTGCGGGTGTCCCTGCTGCGCCTGGTGCTTGCCGCCTTCGAGGTCGTTCATGTCCACGTACTTGACCGCGTTCTTCTCCTCGAGCACGATCTCCGCGTACGGCACATTGTTGCCACTGCTGCTGTTACTGGCCTCGGCGTGGCAGACCATCGTAGGTTCTTGGGGCTTGCGATGTGAAGTGATGGGCTGGTGAGCGGACGCTGGCTGCTGGTGATAATGAAGAAGCTGCACCTGTGTAGCGCAGAGGAATTCCACTTATGGTCCGCTGCCCATGCACCCACACACCCACACACACAGACCCAGACAGACAGAGACAGCCAGACGGTGCCACCACGATTGTCCGCGCGCTTGTCTGTTATCACCGCTCGCCCGTCGTGGGCAGTTTGCTTGCGTTCCCTGCCGCCGAAGAGCTCCTTGCATACAAACGTCCAGTGTAGCGCCACCACCGGTCTAAATGACCATCACTCTGTCAATATCGACAAAATATGTACAAGCACGATTCTGGGACTGTGATTGGCTTGTGAGAGGCCAATAGGATCAGTGAATACAAGCCGATCACATTTTCAAAACAGGATAAAAGTCTACATATCTAAAAAGTCAATCGAAGCTCATAAGTCGATCATACAAACTTCAAGCTAAATATTTGACACTCGAGCCCTACTGAAAACTGGCCAATCGCAAGTCGTTTCTATGTCCAAATATCAAAAAACAAATTTCATATGTTTGCATCTCGAGGTCGTGACATCGAGCCGCTCTCGGCTCCAATTGGGTCGTGCACCCTCTGCACCATTTACTCTCGAAGGCCGAGGAAACGAAGATGGGAGCAAGCGTATGTTGCTTATGCGATCCGCCTGGGCTGGCTGGTTGGTTGGCTGGAAGAGTGACATCAACACCAGCTTTCCGAAGGCTCGCGACACTTGCGCGCGAGAGATGGGATCGCGTAGTGCGTTTTCGCAATCACAGCGTGCGAGAGTCTCAGGAGGCAAAAGCCCGAATGGCTTGGCGAGCAAGTGGCCTTTTGGCCTCAGCTCTGCCAACTCAGACTCTCGCTGTTTTACTTGCTGGACCAAACGCCATCCTCAAGCTCCGATGCTCATCACATGGGACCATCAAGCCCTCCTCATAGTACGCGGCGTATCTGTTCAGCACCTGAAGGCCACTGCTGTCATCATCATGCCATTCATCAGCACTGTGACTGAGCACAGGGCAACTTCCGGGTCAGCTTTGTTGAGATGATGGACCTGCGATAGAGCATGTTTTGACATGCCGTTCGAGAGTCCACCACCGGTACGATCCATCCGTACCGGTACTCTGTACCCATTACTTTTTAATACCGGTACAGTGTACCCATTTCATTTCTACTCAAAACTGTACCCATTTCGTTCCTGCTCAAAATAGCCATCATCAGGGAGCGTTTCATGGAAATGCTGCATGATCGACGGCGTGCTGCCTATTTCAAGCCCCACACGCGCGACTCTATTCCCGCGTCTTGAGCGACTCAAATGCGCGACGACGAGCTAATTCCAGCGCACTCTTCATTGCGAATCCATCGCTCTGGTCAGCGAAAGACAGCGAGCGCTCAAGAGTCACACAAACACACATCCGCAGTAGCACCCATAAGAGCTCAAGTGACATCAGCACCAACACAAGCAAGACACAAGCGCCATGGCCTCGACGTCCGTGCTGCAGCACTTTGAGGTGTATCAAAAGGCACGCGTGACATTCGTTCAAGCTGTCGCAGAAGCGGCGTCGCGGCCGCAGAACATCGAGGTAATGCAGAACGCCGGCGTGATGCAGCTGCTGCGTCCGCTGCTGCTGGACAACGTGCCCAGCATCCAACAGTCGGCGGCGCTCGCGCTCGGTCGGCTCGCCAACTATAGCGATGACCTCGCCGAGGCCGTCGTGGGCAACGAGATCCTGCCGCAGCTCGTCTACTCGCTATCGGAGCAGAACCGGTTCTACAAGAAGGCTGCTGCTTTCGTGCTGCGTGCCGTGGCCAAGCACTCGCCCGAGCTCGCGCAGGCTGTCGTGGACTCGGGTGCGCTCGAAGCGCTCGTGCCGTGCCTCGAAGAGTTCGATCCGACGGTGAAAGAGGCGGCCGCGTGGGCTATCGGGTACATTGGACAACACACGGGCGAGCTGGCGCAGCACGTCGTAGACGCCGGCGCGGTGCCGCTGCTTGTGCTCTGCATCCAAGAACCGGAGGTGGCGCTCAAGCGCGTCGCGGCGTCCGCGCTCGGCGACCTGGCCAAGCACTCGCCTGAACTCGCTCAGGCCGTGGTCGACCCGGGCACCGTGGCGTACCTGGCGCCGCTCATCCAGCACCCGGACGCGAAGCTCAAGCGCCAGGTGTGCAGCTGCCTCGCGCAGATCGCCAAGCACTCGGTGGACCTCGCGGAGATCGTTGTAGAGGCCGAGATCTTCCCCAACATCCTCTACAACCTCAAGGACATCGACCACACGGTGCGCAAGAATGCCGCCACGTGCATCCGCGAGATCGCCAAGCACACCCCCGAGCTCGCCAAGCTGATCGTGAACGCCGGCGGCGCCTCGGCGCTCGTGGACTACGTCGCCGAGGCATCCGGCAACAACAAGCTGCCGGGCATCATGGCGATCGGGTACATCTCCGCGTTCAGCGAGACGCTCGCGCTCGCCGTGATCACGTCCAAGGGCATCACGCCGGTCAAGAACGCGCTCATCTCAGAGCCCGAGGACCACATCAAGGCCGCCGCGGCCTGGACGCTGGGCCAGATCGGGCGCCACACACCCGACCACTCGCGCGCGATCGCCGAAGCCGACGTGCTGCGCCACCTGCTCGCGTGCATGATCCACCCGAACAGCTCGGACGACCTTAAGACCAAGGCCAAGCGCGCACTCAAGAGCATCCTGGCCAAGTGCACGCACCTGCAGGCGCTGCAGCCGCTGCTGCGCGACGCGCCCATGAAAGTCCAAAAGTACATCCTCAAACAGTTCGCGCAGATGCTGCCGCACGACCTCGAGGCGCGCCGGTCGTTCGTGCAGAACGGCGGGCTTGAGTTTCTGCAGCAACTCAGTGAGGCCGCAGGTGGGAAGCTCACCGAGTACATCCTCGAGATCAACAACTGCTACCCGCCTGAGATCGTCGAGTACTACTCGCCGCACTACTCCAAGACGCTGCTCGACAAGCTCGACGAGTACCAGCCGCAGGTGCGCTAAGCCAGCCACCGTGCGCTCGTGGGACAGCATGGCTCACTGCTATCTTATAAGGTCCGCTGCTTGGTGGATCGCGCATGCATTTACATAGATAAACGCTAATGAACTTCCATTGTGCTCGCTTTGGGATCTAGCCGATCTGCGAAATGTATCCATGTTTAGTTGCATCCTGGTCACGTGTTGATTTTCGTACTTAGTAGGATTACCTGCCACCAGTCATTTCTTGGTTGTCACATTTTGAGCTGCTCGTGAAAAGCGCAACCAGAGGATGCTGGCGCGCGTGACACGGCGGCTTCAAGGGCTGCACACGCAGCGACAGCAGCAGCAGACACCGCGCCTGTTGCATTGCTCACGCGTCGCTTTACAGAACAGCAGCAGCAGTAGCGATGGCGGAAGCGACGGTGGCGACAGCAATAGGAACGACGACGGCATGGTACGCCTCGCGAAGCTCATGGCGCAGCGCGGCATGTGCTCGCGGCGCGAAGCCGACGCGTACATCCAGTCGGGCTGTGTGCTCGTGAACGGCGAGAAGATCACGCAGGCCGACTGGCTCAAAGTGCCGGTCGACAGCGATGTGCAACTCGACTTCCGCGCGCAGCGCCACCAGAACAAGAAGGTCACGATCGTGCTCAACAAGCCGCTCGGGTACGTGAGCTCGCAGCCCGAGGACAACAAGACACCAGCGATCAAGCTGCTCACGTTCGCGAACGAATGCCGCGAGCTCAACAAAGTGCGCCCGCGTGGGCAGCAGGAGGTTGAGCCGATCAATCTGTGGAAGATGGCGGTCTGCGGCCGCCTGGACGTCAACTCGACCGGCGTGCTGCTCTTCACGCAGGACGGCACGGTGGCCAAGAAGATCCTGGACCCGAGCGGCGGTGTCGAGAAGGAGTACCTCGTGCGCGTTGACGTCAATCTGGAACAGGCCGACAGCAGCGGCGACCTGGAGAGCAAGCTCGCGCAGCTGCGCACCGGCGTGACGTCGGACGAGGGCGTGACGTACCGCGCCAAGTCCGTCGAGGTGCTGAACGAGAACCAACTGCGCGTGGTGCTGACTGAGGGCAAGAACCGCCATATCCGGCGCATGTGCGAGCACGTGGGCATGCGTGTGATGGCGCTCAAGCGCGTGCGCATTGGCGGCATCAAGCTCGGCAAGCTGCCCGTGGGTCAG
Organism: Globisporangium barbulae; assembly: GCA_023337805.1. Taxonomy (NCBI): domain Eukaryota; phylum Oomycota; class Peronosporomycetes; order Pythiales; family Pythiaceae; genus Globisporangium; species Globisporangium barbulae. The sequence goes on along the minus strand of JAADXK010000758.1, from coordinate 6,433 downwards.
TGGCGGTACTTACAGCCCACAGACAAGTTTTGAAGTGGTGCGAAATGGATGCAAACATCTTGGAACAGAGTAAACATTCAATTATATGTAGATTTTACATCCACGAGCAGGCATTACTTCGAAGGCATTGATACCTCGGTACACTGAGGCCTTCCCTGCTGAGGCTCAGGTCCTGTCTTGCCGATAACACTCACCTCTTACTCAAAATGGTGGAGACACGAGTCCTCGACCTGGTGGGTGAAGTCACGGCAACAGCTTGTGCTTTTAGAACACAGACATTGACGATGCATTGCAAGAACAAGATCCAAGTGCTGTCTGATACCTTGAGACCCTGGGTGAATGTCACGCCCTCTTTCGTGAGCAGCTCGCGCTTCTCGCAGATGTGTGCCGTGTCTTCACCGACGGATCCTGTGAGTGCGTCAGGGCCAGAACCAGAGTATAATAGTTTGTGAGCCTCACCACAAATTCTTGCTAAGCGGAATCCCACACGAACCTTTGAAGCCCCCAATCGAGAGGCATGCGGCGACGACGCGATGGCACGGTACTTGGGGTGCAAATGGGTTTTTCTACAGCGCATGAGTGCTATCGTTTAGCCACGCACTCTTCGGTTGACACAATGCACAATACAGGATAAAGACAAATGAAAAGAACTTACTCGCAGTGCCTGGCCGACGGGTCGCGGACCCGAGTTCAGCGCCTTGGCGACGCCACCGTACGTGCTCACTTTGCCCTCTGGGATCTGTGAATCAGCCACACACGATATCAGCTCAAGGCCATTACGATGCAACCATCTGAAAGCGAACGCACCGTCGAGATGAGCTCGTAGACTCTGGACTCTGCACCAATGGCAATAATGGTGCGAACGTAGAGAGCAAGAGGGTGAGTAAATGCCATACGAGGTTTGCAATTGGATAGCAGAGGATGACGAGGCCATTACCAAAGAGCGTGATGCGCTTGCCACGCCACTGGATATGCTGCGTCGACGGCGCTCTCTTGCTGACGCTGCTGCTCTTCTTCTTGCTCGCAGTCGCAGAGGTGGTCTTGGTGGTAGTCTTGGCGGTGATCTTGACGATACGGGCGCTCGTGGCTCGCATGGTGGTGTCCTGTTGCGCTTGCGGGTCGAGCTGCTTGTTGCGTTGTGCGTGTGCTGCGCGAAATGGCGAGTGCGGGCGGCAACGTTGCCTTGGTGATGAGACGTGTGGGGCGAGAGTGATGGTCTCGCGCGCAAGTTGTATCGACACTTGGCAATTTGGAGCGAAACAAAGCGCTTGGGCACTTCCGTCTCTGAAGTCCCACGAGCTGACTAAGCCTCTGTATGATGGGACTACGCTACGTCTTCGTCTTGTTTCTCATTCCATTGCTTGTATTCTCATGAACGTCCTACCGGAAGAGCGGAACTGAGGACGTGGATGCACCGGTGGAGCCACTCGGAACTCGAGATGGCTACAAGCCGTGTCGAAAGTTTCACTATCAGCGTGGGACAAACGCATGGCAATCGGCACCTCGTAATAGATTTTGGGATAACACCACTCAAGCGACGAAATACACAAGAAGCATGAGAGGAGAAGGGTCTAAGTGGTGCCAATGTGCGGTCTCTCTCTCGTGGAAGTCTGGTGCTCTTATTCAGACCGCTCGTTCGTCCAAGCTGCACGGCCGGGCTAATGCCTGAAAGCAACCAGCACCCTCGGAGAGAGAGAGTTCCATAGGCGTGCGTGTATTATCTGTGGGCCTGTCTGTCGTCTGCTGCATCGCTGCTATCCGGTTACTGCTTGTTACTTGGCTGTGTGGAGGATTCAGCAGCGTGTTTACCGTCTGGTCACGAGCACCTGGAGCTTCACCTCCTGCTTCTTGGAGGCACCCTTGGCGGCACTTTCCTCATCGTTCACGGCGGAAGCGGCGGCGACTGGAGCTTCGCCCTCGGTGGTCGCGTGCTCACTCTCGACGTGGTCGTCCACACGGACCTTCACCGAGTGGGTGCCAAGCGTCTGTGTTGTTCGTGACGTAGAGGTTCGTTAGTCTATGCGTTGGTTGTTGGAAAGAGAGCGAGGCCTGAAACGCGTACCTTGATTGGCGCTGGCAGGTTGATGCGGGCAACGCCGACGATGATGCCGTGCTGCTTTTCTAACATGTCCGAGATGTTCTGCGCGCTGTAGCATAAACAATAGACAAGCATTAGTACAGACACACAGCGACACCATAAAGTGTGGAGTCTGAAAGTACAATAGAAGCAGTAGCACTCACGTGACAGAGCTGTGCAGCGATTGTTCCTGCTTGGAGGCCGTGTGGCGCTTGAAGACCAGCTCGACGCTCGTAAGGCGCGTGATGATCTGCTTGAGCGCGCGCTCCTTCTCGGCGACCACCTCGTCCACCGACTCCTTATTCACTTTGAACTTCTCCAGGTTTGCCTCCGTGGCGTACACGGCGAGCTTCTCCGGGTACAGAAAGTTGCGCGCGAAGCCAGCCTTCACGCTCACTTCCTCGCCGCGGAAGCCCAAGTTCGCGACGTCCTGCTTCAGCACCATGTTCACGCGGTGTCTATCATACACTTACGCATACGCATCAATACGTTAGCATCATATAAGCACTGAATGAAGAACACAGAGTCTCGTCGAATGCACAGAACAAGATGTGCCCCTACGGCTGGCGTATCTTGACTATGCAGCAGCTAATGGTCCTGATGCCAAGAGCTACGGCAGCAGCGCACTGCGCATGAGTGAGCAAAGAGGAGAAGCTACTACTTACCCGAAGGCACGGGAGAGGAGCTGCGCGCCATCACGCTTGGCGAGCTGCGCGGCGAAGCGCGTGGAGGTGGCGGCGGTGGCGAGCATCTTCGTCTTCCCTGCTTGCGCTTGTGTTGCAATGCGCGCACCACTCAGCCACTCGAGCGGTCGGACGGAAAGCTTAAATAGTGGATTCGAATTTGAAAGCTTAACACACTACTTACTTTCTAATTTCATTTTGCTTATTTTGCGTGTTTGTCTGTAAATAACCTTGAGGTTTTTCTTTCAAAAAGTGATAATTTACAAAAATTTCATTAAATTATTCTTGTACCATTATTACACGACTCAACTGGCCTCAGCCTGGGTCGTGCAACTCAACAGCGAGCTTTGGCTCTTGCACAGCACCTCTGGAGTACTGTACGTCAAAGTAGATTGACGCTCATTGCGGGGAAAGAGATTGCGTGGGAATGAAAGACTTGGTTCAATCGAAGCCCTCCACTGTCGCGTACGGTTGAAACAAGAGGGATATGCCTACTATACCTGGGGGTCTAGTCTCCTCATAGAGATCAACATTACGCTATATGACGCAACCCAAGCTCAGTTGCCTGAAACAGCAACGCATTGAACACTTTCGTCTATTAGATACTACTTCAATTCACTTTCGCTTTCTCATCTTCCACTTGCAGCATTGCTCTAACCAACAACTTAACTGCGCTTGGGCGCGCAGCCACCAGTGATCTTCCAGCACTTGGTCGTCTCGTACATGCTCATGAGGTTGATCATCGTGGACCACGTGAGTGCGAACACGAGGTATACAATCGTAACGACACCCATGATTTTACTCTTCCCGCCCGATCTTCGCAACTCGCGAGTCGCTTCCTTCTGCTTGGGCAGCAGCGGCAAAAAGCAGAGCGAGAGCAATTTCATCCCGTAGCAGATCCAGATCGTGATGGTCACGTCACGACGCACCTCCTGGGTGTCTGCGATGATATCCTGGAGCCAGACCTTGAACTGCGCGTTGATGATCTTGGACATGGACCGTCCAAAGGGCGTCGACAAGTTCGTGGTCGCGGTCAGGAGGCCGTAGAGCGCGCCTTCGTAGCCCTCTTCCGCCAGCTCGACGACGCAGTAGGTCGCGACCATGAAGCGCACGCCGTCCGGGAGGTACTCGAGCACAGGCACGCCGAGCCAGAACCACTGGTTGCGCACGACATCCCAGACGGTCAGCATCGTCATGAGCGCGTCGATCGTGATGGCTGAGACCATCGTCACGACAATGATGTTGCGCCAATTCCAGTGCAAACCAAAGGTACCCGTGAGCGCGAGCGTCGTGGCGTAGAACACTTGGCCCACAATTGCCATGATGCTGTTGTTGAACGGTGTCACGTGCACCCAATAGAGCTTGATGTTACTCGAGCTGACGATGTTGAAGCTGTTGAAGACGCCGGAGAAGAACTTGTAGGCCACGATCTGGTACACGGCGCGCTGCTGAAGCAGTTCCCAGAACGATTGGATGTAGAGCTTGAACGGGATGCGCTTCGGGGTCGGCACTTCGTCCATGAAGAGCCACGTGATTGGTACGAGCGGCACGACGCAGCACGCCAGGATGAGCATCATGTGCGGGAAGCTGAGCGCAAAGGCGAACTCGCCGCCGTACTCCTCGCCGTTGAACGCAAAGGCCACTATAACTGCAGCAATGGCGTTGAACGCAGTCTTGACGGCGTACACGGCAGTCTGGATGCGCCCGCGCGTGGCCAGCGGCTCGCGCTGCGCGAACTCGACAACCATGGCGTCCGCGGCCACCTCGGCGACGAGGTACCCGAAGGATGCGAGCATCATGGGCACGACGTACTTGCCCGCGGCGTCGGGCGCTGCCGTGTTGATCGAGGCCTTCTGAACCGCGGTCCACTGGTCAGCGCTGATGCTTCGGAGGGCCGGGTCTGTGTAGTACGGTGCGGGCACGTGCAGCCCGGCCATGAGGAAGAGCATGATGCAGCAGAAGAGCCAGCCGAGCATCATGTACGGCCGCCGGCGGTAGCCGAAGAGCGGCAAGCAGTCGGACAGGATCCCGAAGAACATCTTGTAGGACCACGGCAGCTGCACGAGCACCGTGGCCGACACGACGATCGTGCCCTCGGCGTTCAAGTAGCCCTGGAGCACCGGGTAGATCACGCCCGGGAGGATGCCGCCCACGAGCCCCACGCCAGCGTACTGCGCCAGCAGACCGATGGACGCCCTTGAGAATATCCGGATGGGCTCGCCGGCTCGGATCGCGCCGTTTTCCAGGAGCTCACCGCCTCCTCCATCAGGCGTCATGGGGGACTTGGCCGCGAAGTAGTGTGACTGCTTGTCATTCGAGGCGCCTGGGGTCGGGACGCTATCGAGTTGGACCGTGCTCATGTCTCACTCGCGAGACCACCAGAATGGGAGACGAGAAGTGTTATGGACTGGGTGCGTGTGTGTGCGTTGGCTGGTGAGTTGCGAACTGAGCTGCTCATTTGTTTCCGCTGGTCTTGTGCGCCACTGGTTCGCTTGCGCAGCAGCAGCGATTGTACACGCACAGCGGACCTTGCCGCACCAGCTGCGGCGCAGTTGCGGACTCGCTGACCACCGTCCCAGCGAGCGACGCCACGCAGTCCATTGGGACGAGAGCCACGCGCCATTGCGACCGCAACCCATGATTGCAGGTGATGGGTCGGTACTCGGGATTGTTGAGAGCGAGCGACGTCAACGACCATTTTCGGCCAATGAAATGGCGATACATTACGCGCATAACCGCGGTCGAGTTCTCCGACGGCGCCTGCGATCTTGATTCTGATGGTGCAGTACCCTCCCTGCTCCGACGGCGAGCGCGAGCGACGGTTGACTGACTGTCAATCGCTCGCATCGATTCGATGATCAAGTACTAAACGGAAAGAAGACGTGTCCGCCGTAGCAGCGCAAGCGATTAAAATCCGCTTCGACAAATTAGTAATCTACTCTCAAAGGAGACGCATCGCCTCCAGCCCATTCTTTGGGGAATGCTTTGTGTCAACGCGATTAAAGAAATGACATCGACGGTGGTTGCCAGCAGCACTGATGGGACGGTCGTCGATTCTTTGTCACTCTTTCGTGCAGAGCCTGCCTGCTTTGCTGTTTTTCCGAAGGCGGATGGATGAGGTGGCGTGATGTTGCTAGCAAAGGTTTTGGTGCATCGGAGAGACAACTGCATTCGAATTTGATTCCAATACTACTAAAAGGCTCGGACGCAATCAGTAAGTGTGTTGCATATTGATTGCGTCCAATTTGTCTTCGACAGGTCAAGTGGACACTTTGACGGTTGCCGCTATGTATCAAGGTAGACAGGAAATCGATTTTGAATGTCTGTTTTGAAAACCACTGAAAATAGGTGCCTCTCTGGTCTGAAGCTAGGTTCACTGACTGGGAAACCACATCTCACAACATACGCATCAAATCCATTGACATTGGTTCACAAAGGGGCTCTCAAACCAGCATCCAGTCATCTCCAGCTGCCGCGTGCGTGTTCTTCAAGAGCGCATCGAGTTCACGACCACCCGAGCCTGCGAGCACCCCAGCCTTCAGCTCCGGTTGCCTGCGCAGAATCCACCCGACGGTGTCGACATCTTGGCGTCGCACGGCGTGCTGGAACTCTCGAGCGCAGAATCGGTACTCCCTGTCATACGTGCGCTCGTACCATTGCAGCACCTCCATGT
>JAADXK010000757.1:0-16079 GCA_023337805.1 Globisporangium barbulae | reverse complement strand
TGAGCTGAAATTTCACCACACGACCTTCTCGTTGCGCTGACATATCTAACAGGCAGCTCCGCAAATCAAAAACTCGAAAGAAATTCCACCACTTTCGAAAAAGTGCCGTACTTATGATTATGGCGCGCACTGTACCTGCTTATAACTTGATGACCTTCATTTTGCTTTACAATGCAACAACAATCATTTTTAGGGTCCGAGTTTAAAAAGCTCTTTTATGCTGAGTAACCAATAAAATACTTGGTTTATCACGAAGTACCTTTTTATCTTCACGGCTGATGAACTGGTCACACAAACAGTCGAGATGGAAATGCGGTCGCTGACGGCAGTGAAGAGCCGCCAGGCGCCCCATACAGTACGCCACCCGCGCGCGAACCCGCCTGCTGGCTGTATCTGCCCACGAACGATGCACAGCAATAGCAGCAGCTACTACATGCGCACGCGGCGGTCTTGCGCGTTTCACAGTGCACGCGCAACGCTAGACTCCTGCCCTGTGCGAATGGGGTCGTCGTTCTTCCTCGTGGTTGTGCTACTGCTGCTCGGAGCGCCATCGGTCATCCAGGCAGACAATGCAAAGTACTCGCTCAACCTCACGGGCATCGAGTCCGGCACAGGTGCATCCGCGTTGTGGCGCATCGCGGGATACGTGCTGCATGGTTCACTCACTCACGTCTGCGCGTTCTTATCATTTCGATCCCATTGCGCAGCATATACGCTCGATGTGAAGATCGGCACGTCCACGAGCGGCAAAATTGTACATACCATCGCCGGCTACATGCACATGTCAGCATGCCAATCAGATGTTTCTGTTTGTTGAACGCGAGTGTGCACCTGTCTGCTTGGTTGTCATGTCATTCCTGTAGAACACGTTCCGCCTGATCGCGGACACAGGCTCGTCGAACGACGCGATCCTGGGCGAGAACTGCTGTGGCGACGATGCAGAGGTGACGTTCGACTGCAGTGCGTCACCGACGTGCGTCCAATCGTCCGACCAGGTCACCATCTCGTTCGCCGGCGCGTCCATCGGGTAGGATTGCCTCAATGTGGCTGCTATCATAGGAGCGCTTTGATGATCAACACTGACTGTTATATGCATTGGATGTGTGCTAAACCATAGTGGGCACTTTGAGACGGACCAGTGGTCGTCCAAGGAGATCGGGACGCTCACGAAGAAGTTCCTGTCGATCCAGCAGCAGGAGAGCTTCTACCGCACCGAGTACGACGGCATCACGGGCCTCGCGTACTCGGCGCTCGCTCAGCCCACGTCGTCGCCGCCGTCGTCCTTTTACCAGGATCTCGTGCGCGCCGGTGGTACGGCGGATGCCTTCGGCATGCAGCTTTGCGGCATCATGCAGCCCATGCTGCTGTCCTCGAGCTCCAACTTCTCGCTGCATGCAGGCCAGCTGCTCATCGGCGGCATCGCTGGCACCAAGGGCGAGTCGTACTACACGGGCTCGATGCTCTATTCGCCCATCGCACGAGTGAGTCTTGAGTTGCTGATCAGTAGTAGAACTCTTCATTTGTTCGTGATTTGTGCGTACTTAACGGACAATGGCTAACCTTGTATTGCTCGATCATGGAACGAATTTTAGGAAGCATGGTACGTGGTCATGATCTCGGACATCGGCTACAACGGCAAAAGCCTCGGCCTCGCGTGCTCCAAATACAACGACCCGCAGGCAATCATCGACTCGGGCACGAGCAACATGGCGTTTCCGTCAGAGATCTACAACGCACTCATTGCGCAGATCAAAGCGGCGACGCTCGCGGCGATCCCGAACTTTGACACGAACTACTTTGACGCCAAGAAGTCGTGCTGCGGCATCGACTACTGTAGCCCCAAGATCTCTAACGCCGTGCTGCTCACGCTGCCGTCGATCTACATTACGCTTGCGCTCCAGAACGACGGCTCGACGGCCACGAACGAGCACTTCACGGTCGAGATCCCGCCCGAGTACTACTGGCGCCCGGAGATGAACGGCGCGGACAACGACATTCCGTGCCGCGCCATCGGTATCTCCGAAGGAAGTGCGATCATGCTCGGTGACGTGTTCATGGACGGACTGTACGCGTACCACGACCGCGCGGACAAGAAGGTCGGGCTCGCGGTGACCGAGAACTGTCCCAATGGCGTCAAGTCGAAGAAGAAAGTGTATATCACGACGGACAAGACAGACGATTGGTGCGCATGCTTCTCGTCCAACCTCAAGGGCAGGACGATCTTGGCGCGCCATGTCCCGTGGGGCACCGGCTGCTTTTTCTGGGTTTGGTGGATGTACGTCGTGCTCGCGAGTATTGTCGTGTTGCTGATCGCCATTGGCGTCGTCGCCTACTGGTACGTGGCGGACCAGAAGATGAAGCGCATGAAGGCGAGCGCGCGGCTGCACCATGGGTCAGATGCGCCCACGCGCGCCGGCTCTGCGAGCTCGAGTGCTGCGTTAATCCCGGCCGTGGCTCCCTCGGGCTACCGCAGCAAGCCGCCGCCGCGACTGCAGGAGACAGTTCAGCTGAGCCAGAAAGACGTGGAGAACGACGACTACTACGTCAAGATGGGCTCGCCGCACTCGGCCTCGGCGGCGTCCGACACATCGAGCATCGCGCTGCTCTCGTCGCCGAGCTCGTCCAACCAGCGGCTCTCGCGGCGGCCGTCCACGAGCAGCAAGACCTACCGCCGCGGCAAGGCGGCGTCCAGAGACTCGTCATATGGAAGTGAAGAGCTGTAGAGAAAGAGTGTGTGCCTGCTGATGTGAGAGATGGAGTATAATAATAGTTGTACCATTGCTGAGTGGTAGATCCCTCAGTGGTTCAAGACTCTTGTTCACATTGATTATTAGGGAAGGCGTGGAGCTCATGGCCACTACCAACAAAAATGATCGCAACGACGCTCAAGCGCTGCTCGTCGTCGTGCTACAATAACTGGCTACAGCCTCAGCGTGAGCTGGTGCTGCTGACTTCAATTGCCGAGCGCGGATCGCCGCAAGGAGATCGACGGGCTTGGTGGCAGCAGCAACAACGGCCTTCGTGGGCTGTGCAGACTCGCTTGGCGACTTGTCTACGAGAGACCCGTTGTTGTCGCTTTCGGTCTTGCGGAGCTGCTTGCGCGCGCGGATCGCGTCAAAGAGCGACGCGCTCGTCGGGAGCACTGGCGGCCTTGAAAGTGCTATTTTACTGGCTGGTGATGCTGAGGTGACGTCAGCAGCAGCATTTTCACCATTTTCTACACTGGAGGCTTCGCTGGTCGTGTCACCTTCGTTCGGCTGAACACCAGCGCTCGAGCGCTCTTGCCACGGCACTCGCTTGGTTACAATAGCCGAGCCATTTGCGTTGGAGTTGCCGCCAGCTGCACTCGCGTTCTTCTCCTTCACGTCCTCGAGCAGCTCCAAGACGTACCGGAGCGCACCGGCGAGTGACCCGGATGCGTACTTCGTGTAGAACTCACGAATGTCCTCTAACAGCAAACACAGGAACGCCACAACCTCAGTCGCAGCCTGGCGCTCAATGGGCGATCGCGTGTCCTGCTCGTCGTTCTCGCGGTTGCGCTTCCCGACGACGCAGATGCCTGCGCGCTTGGCGAGCAGCAGCACGAGCTCTCGACAGACCTGCAGCAGCACGTCGCAGTCATTCGTGGCCACCACTTGCTCGTCCTTGTTCTCGCTAACTTCAGTCTCAGAACCTGGGAGCACAAAGGCCGCGTCCAGCGTCTTGACTCTCTCCAGCATCACGTCGAGCTCCTCGAGCGCACCCATGGCCTGCGTCACCTCGCGCATGTTCATCTTGTAATGCGCCTTGAGCTCCCGCTGTCGCTGGTTCGCGATCATCTCGCGCGCATACGACTGCGCCTCCTGCAGCGCCTTCTCGCCTGCACCTTCCGGGTCACTCTTGATGACCTCTTGCGTAAAGTATGCATCGTGCTGTGGGAACCCGAGTTCGCTCGCGTACAGCTTTTCGACTTTCATCTCGGCGCGCACGGGGCACGAGAGACCCAGCAGTTTGCAACTGTGTGGAGCTGAGCCAAGCTGAGCACCAATAGAACTCTCACCAGAAGTCTCACAGTGCTGCGTGTAGCTCAGCACGGCGCTTTCGAGCGCGTCGCGCAGCTTCTTGTACCACTGGAACTTCTTCAGGCTCATCTCGTCCATCTGCTGCCGCTTCCACTCCATGAACGGCCTCTGCATGACCACATGCAGCGCACGGCGCTCAAGCAGCGTGAGCCCCGTGGTGCGGTACCCTTCGATCACGCTCGGGTGCATGCGCACGATGTCCTTGGGGTCCACGCGCAGCAGCTGCAGCACGTTCGTGCGCTTCAGGCGCTTGGCGAGGTCCGCCGGGAACACGTTCCCCGACGGGGTCACCAAGGTCTTGAGTTGGTGTTCGCTCAGCCGCGAGATGTCGACGGGGATCGCCGACCGTAGCAGCAGCAGCGCGCGCTCGTTCGCAGCATAGTGCTCATCCTCGAAGCGCGCTTCGCGGTGGCGCTCTTCTTCAATATACTCGTCGGTCATGACGAGCGCCGTGTTGTACTTCTCCATGTCCTGCTCGAGCTTGTAGTACTCCTTGCGCGCTGCGGCCTGCGCGTGCTTGTCGTCCAGCACGAGCTCGGACGAGCCGATTTCTTGCAGGCGGCGTGCGATCTCGGCCACTTTCGCCTTGGCGACCTCGTACGGGATCACCTCAGCCACATTGATGCCGGCCTGCTGCAGTTGGCGCTCGAGGATCTGGAGCTTCTTCTTGAGCGCGCGACTCTCGTCGTCGTCGCTCGTGTACACCTCGACCTGCCGCAGGTTAGTGAGGCAGATCGTGTCGCGCGTCATGGCGGCCTCGCGCGCCGAGAGCTCCTGCTGCCGGAGCTTCTCCTGGAGCTGTTGGATCATGGTGCGCGCCTCCGCGAGCTGGCTCTGCTGCTCGCTCGAGAGCAGTTCCTTCTGGTTCTCCTGATCCTGGATCTTCACTTCGAGCTCTTGAATTCTGTTGCGGCTCGCTTCGACCTCTTTCTCGAGCTGTCGCGCCTTGAGCGCCGCCTCGAGCTCTTCTTCGATGTTGCGCGACGAGAAGCTGAACGACGACAGGCTCTCGCTCGACGACAGCGATGACGAGTAGTCGGACGACAGCAGCGTCGAGAGGTCCGAGTCGTACCGCAAAGAAGACGACTTGGCATGACCACCCGCTGGGTCCTCTTCAGCGCTGCTGAGCTGACCAGGCTCAGACGTGGACGACCGCTGGCTTGGAGCGGTGTCCATTAAATTCGCATCCAGCGTTCCCAGGTTCACCGCTGCTCCGGAGCCAGACGACTCGGAGCGAGCCAGGACAACTGGCTCGGAGCTCACAGAAGTGCCGGTAATCATATTGGAGCTATTTACGAGGTCTTCGAGCTTCTTGCGGTACGAGACCGAGCAGCAGGAGCAGATGCGACACTTGCCTTCGACCACCGAGAGGTTCACGGTACGGAAGACGGAGCATCGGCTGCAGATCACTTCGCCGCACATGCGGCACGTGTGGCGCTTGCGCCACACGCCAAAATATCGCTCGCACACGGAGCAGCTGCGGCGCGAGCTCCGGTCGACCCACTGGTCCCGGGACACGAAGCATCGGTGGTCCAGTACCATTTGCGACGACTTCTGTCTTGAATAGGTCGCTGACGTTGGTGGCAGTGGAGATGAGCTATTGCTGGTGCTGCTATTGTCCATGGACACGGAGGACATGCTGGCGCAGGACTCGTCGCTCTCGTTGCTGCCGTGGCTGCTGCTGTGCGCACTCTGCTCGCCAATGGCGTCCGAGTCGCCGCTGCTGTAGCTCGTCGTGCGACCGAACTCGTACTGCTGCTCGATGCTCACGGCGGGTTGCGGCCACCGCCGGTTATTGGCCTTCGGTTTGCTGTTGCTGCTGATATTGCTCGTGCGGTTGGGTGACATGGACTTGGCCGTGCGCGCAATCGGCGCGACCGACGGTGGCAGCGGCTGCTGCTGTGGCTGTTGCGGTGACGCTTTCAACGTGCCGCGCTCCGTGAAGACGTTCTCATCCAGCAGCGACACGAGCTTCTGCGGGTATCGCGCGCTCTCACGCGCCGCCATGACGTTCGAGCGATTGCGGCTCTTGTCGTCCTTGGCCGTCGTCGAACCAGCAGCAGTAGTAGTAGTGATTAGAGTTGCTCCATTGCTCTTATTCGCACTGCTCTTCGCTGCCGCTGGGCTCGGCTGATGCAGGAGAACCTGCTTCTTGGCTGTACGCGGTGGCTCTTTGACGTTGTCCTCTGTGTACAGACACACGTTCACGCGCTCGGTCTTGGTCGAGTGTCTGCTGTTGATGGTGCTGGCTCGGGTTGCACTGACTCGGCTGTTGCGGTCGTAGCTCAGCCGCGGATCAATGAGCGTGTGCTTGGCGGCGGCCGCAGCCCCGCGCTTGTTATGGCTGCTGCAGTTGTTGTTATCGTCGCTCACCGCTGGGTCAGTGGACGCGAGCGTGAGCGACGCGAGCAGCTCGTCATCGAAGGAGCCCATGAGGCCCGGGTTTGCCCTCATGAGCTTTATGAGCGCCTCCTGCTTGGCCGCGGAGCTGCGCACGTGCTCCGACATGCTCGCTCGTAAACAAAAATGCCGCGTCGAGAGCGAGCGCGATAAATAGCCGGCACCTGGCTGGAAATGCAGAGCGACAACGCGTGCGTTCGGTGCAGGAGTCGGGAACGAGAATGCGCTCTTCTAGAATGCGACGGCTGCGTGAGAAGCTGTGCATGCGCCATTTTCGAGCAGCGTCCTCATATAGAAAGAGACCGCCATGTCTGTCTGAGAGCCGTTCATTGAGCTGCCCGCGTTCGAAAGACGTGACTCTTCAAGATCCGGTTGCTGAAGAGCATATATTTATTTACCTTTTGTATACTATATTTGTAAAAATACTGCTTGTTTTGCTGATAATATACTTTTGGTTGCCTGTATATTTGCTAAAAAAAAATGCATACGCATTATGGAGGGTAAGAATGTTCAGAAGGAAATCCAAAGAAGGAAACATCGAAGGAACCGCGCGCAAGATGTATGGAAGGAAAGCGAAACGACCAAGTGCTCATCGCGTTCACTCCATTGTGGAATCTGCTGCTGGCTCTTGACGTAGTATGTGATGTGCCATGCGCGCCCGCGCACTATGAGGACGAGTGTCGTGGTCGCTCGCGCGTCTTCTTCCCCAGAAACAGCGACCTTCGAACATGTACGTACGTACGTGGATGGAACGAGGCGTGGCGTCTTAGTCCACCGCTGCGTCAGTGACCATAGCGCGCGTCTGTCTGGCTGAATGGCGACGTGCGTGCTGTTCTGCGTGTGATGAGACGTGGGACGGCAATCTGCAAGCAGCCAGTGTCGCTCCTTCGCACGGCTCCCTGTGCGGATTGCGCTGAGTAGATTGCTTGGGCGATCTGTCTGGGCGCGTGGGCGACGGCGACATGCGCAGAGCTACTGGAGGTGGGGTTTGTGCTGCTTTGCTTGCAACACACACCCTCGATGAGTGGATCGAAAAGACGTGTCTGACTAGTGCTTGACTGACAATCAGTTGCGCAGAGCAAGCGAGCACCACGCTCATACACACGCGGTCGATTGGCTCAATGCGTTGATGATGTTGGAGGTTGCACGTAGAGCAGCACGACTGGCTGGTTAATTGAACAGCCTACTTGCTCAATTCGATGCGTCGAAGTGCAGGCATTGCGGACGAATGCCCAACGCCTTGCAAAAAGCTCTGCGCATTGGGTTCGATCTGCTTCAGCGCGACGATGTCAGGCGCAGCTCTTGATCGCTACACACAATGGCTCATCAAGACGCACACACATACACATACACATATAGACACGCAGAGAAATAGATCGACAGACGCGTGCGCACGAACGAAATGTGTCAGGTGATGTTGAAGTGAGAGAGTAAGAGAGCAATCCTAGTTGTATATTGAATCAGGCTTTGAATTGAAGTGAACCACACTAATTTGTATAAATGGATCGCATCAGGTGGGAAGAAGCCATCAAGCCCACGTGAATGCGCGCTGCATGCATGCACATCAAGCGCATACGGTACCGCTGTCAGTGCGCTCATTCACTTCAACGTCCGTGTTGAAGTCACTCGAGCGTGTCCACATACAAGAGTCCTATTGTACATGCAGCTTGGTATGTTCGGCATCTTCCGGCAGTGGTGGCGAGTTACCTATCAAATACAAGTACTGTTGCTGACCTCATGTGGGCATTCGAGAACGTTCTGGTCAAATGTGTCGTATATTGAACCAAAATGTAAAGTACAGCAATAGCGCAACATGAGAGGTGCCAAAGACGACACATGATGGTTCGCAATGTCAACGTCTCGAATGGAATCTTCTTCAGCCAGACGATGGCATAGTGAAAGCAAGTTGTGCCGTCTTTTTTTGCTGCTGTTGACGTTTGCAGCCGTTTCAAGCAACACTTACGCAACATTAGAATGTATATTTCACATTGGTTCAAACACAAGCAGCACATCCTCTTCGTTGCCATCTGGATTTTGGGTCCAGAAACGAGACGCCGACATCACACCTGAGACACCTCTGAGAAACGATTTCCTTTAGTAAACAATATTATCAATTTATTATTTTAATAATAAACAAGATAAATATATACTACATAAGTAGATACCCTAGTGAATCCGTTTAACTATACCATTATTGCTTCTCACAGGTCTGTCGTCCGGTCGGCGCGCGCGATGATTGGGGTGACTCGCATTTGCTATGGCGGGGGCCACTCACTCAACCCGACAAGCATGAAGGGCTGCTCCTCATCCTCCTCTGCCACCTGACAAGCGAGCGACTTGTCTGCGTCAAGCGATTTCTATTGGCGCTGCTGGAAGTGAGCCATCGGCAGTCAGCGCTTGACAAGCAAGGCGGTCAGTCAATCCCGTCACGCCCGTTGAACGAGCAGGCGCCCTCGCGCGGAAATATCAGCTCGCGCGCTCGGAAACAAGACACAGAAAGCAAGTCAATCGACGCGTGTGCGTGCGTTCTTTTTTCTCTTTCTCTCCATTGAGCGATGGCGGAAATGGCGACCGACGAACCCGTAGCCGACGCACAGCAGCAGACGCCACCAGCGGCGGATGCGGTGATCATCACCGAGGCGATGGACGCAGCGCCGTCATCACCATCACCATCACTAGCGGAAGAAGAGGTACCGGCGGCGGCTGTTTCGCCAGAGACCGAGAGCGCGCCGGAGGAGTCAACGCAGCAGCAGTCAGTAGGACAACCGCAGCCAGACCAACAACAACAACAGACGCAGCAGCTGCAGGAGGCGGTGGTAGTGGTCGAGGCGTCCGACACGGAGAGCGAGCGCGACGACATCGATCAGCGTATAGCAGCAATCAACGCGGTCACGAGCACTAGGGACGCCACAACCAGCGAGCCGCGTCACGACACCGGCAGCAGTGACATTACGCACCCGATCACTCCCGACTGCGAGAGCGTGGCGACGTCGTCGATCGTCAACCACCACGCGACGAACCTACTGCACGAGGCCGTTGAGCGCCAGCAGAAGATGCGCGAAGACAGGCGGCTGCGCCTGCTGGCGTCTCCGCCGGCGATCATGAACCCGCATCCGGAGGCCGTGCAGAGTGAAGCACCGGACGATGACGAGGACGTCAAGACCAAGAACATCCCGGATCTCTACTACCTCTTCACGAACGACAAGCTCAAGGAGGAGCCGCTGACCAAAGTGCTCAACTCAGACCCGTTCTGCATCCCGCGGCTCACGGACAACGTGCCCGAGTACCGCCCAGCGTTCAACCCGCTGAGCATCCTCGAGGCCGAGGAGAAGCTGCTGCCGCGCTACTTTAGACTCGACCCATTCGAGGGCATCCCGGGCGTTAATGGCAAGGCTGGGAATGGTGGAAATGGCGGCAGCCAGCGCGAGAAGAACGCGCGCGACCGGTCGACAATGAGCTCGATCCCGATCCGCGCCAAGAAGGCCGCAGGTGGCGGGAAGGTGGCCACGGCATTCAAAGGCAAGACGAGCACATTCATGGGCACGCTGCCGCGCCAGACCGAGTTCAGCGAGATCCCGGTTGCAGACACGCTCTTCCAGACACAGCAGACGTTCCGGCCAACGCCGCCGCCACCACCCGCACCGCACCCGAGCAAGAGCATCAGCGCCATGCGCTCGGCCAAGGAGTGGGAGGCCAGCACTGCTGCTTCGAGCTCTTCGCAGCCAGTATCAGCCAGCTCAGGATCAGCATCAGAGCCAGAGACGTCGGGGGTGGCACTCACGGACGCGATCTTCCTCACGTCGCTGCACCAAAGCGGCAGCACCCCGCAGCCTCAGCAGCACAATGTGTACAGTCACGCGGACCATCAGTTCCACCGCGACTATTACGCATCGAACGAGGCGTCGCACCAACAACAGCAGTACACTCAAGCGCAGTACGAGCACATGTATCAGCAGCAGCAGCACGAAGAGTACGCGACATCTGAGCACGACTACGAGCAGCAACAACAGCAGCAGACGCGAGCGGAGAAACTCACGCGGTACCTCCCAACGTTGTCACGGCCGCCGCACCACTCGTCCTCGGGCATGAGCGACCACGCGCACTCGCCCACGCCCTACATGGACGACGCGTCTTACTTAGTTGGACACCACCAGCAGCAGAGCCACCAGAGCCATCCATACCACCAACATCACCAGCACAGCAACAATGGTGGAGCACATTACCTCGGCAGCATGTTTGACGACGGCTACCGAGATAGCAACCAGCAGCTCGCAGAAGAGATGGGGAACATGCCTTCTTCCTCGTCCTATGGCGGCAATGCCTCCTCGTCACAACTGGGCGACAACCAGTCGCTGCAACCGATCCCCAAGAAGCCCCGGTCAAAGAACGTCTTCCGCCCGTGCACGGCGCCCGGGTGCACGAAAGGCGCGCGTGGCAAGTCGGGGCTTTGCCAGAAGCACGGTGGCGGAAAGCGCTGTGCTGAGCCCAACTGCTCGAAAGGTGCGCAGGGTAGCAGCGCCATGTGTCTTTTCCACGGTGGTGGCTACCGCTGCACGGTGAACGGCTGCTCCACCGGTGCACGTGGGACTTCGGGTCTCTGCGCCAAGCACGGCGGGTACAAGCGCGGCAAGGAGTCTGGAGGTGGTGGTGGCGTGAGTCCAGCGAGCTCGAGTGGGACTGGAGGTAGTGGTAGTGGAAAGCGCGCGAGGACGCAGCACTCGCCGATGGACTTTGGCGACCACTTGGGGGACGGCCGGGGCTCGGACGATGCGCCGCGGTTTGACAACCTTCTTTGCTAGTGACAGGAGAGAGAGAGCTAGGTGAGCCAGCGGACAGTCCGAAGACGCCACAGTATTTAAGACACCACTCTGAACACGAGTATTGATTAACTGTTCACTCATCATTCATCTTGCAGACTTGAGGTGCATCTTGACAAGACACGAGACACGAACCTGACAACTTCGCATTGATGAGCGCTGTCAGTTCGTTGTTGTCGTCTTCAAAAACTTGCTGGCAGGGAGAGCAAACGACGCGTTTTACAAATCCTTGAAGCTATTTGTCGCGTCGACGAGCTCCTTGGCAATCCCGGGCTCCATGGCCGAGTGGCCCGCGGTCTGCACGACGCAAAAGTCCGCCTCGGGGAACGCCTTGTGAAAGTCCCACGCCGTCTGCATCGGGCACACCACGTCGTATCTGGACCACACGATGGGGAGAATCAGTTCTGAGTTACACGCATGACAACAATGTAGAGCATGATATAAATGAACGTACCGGCCCTGGACGATGACCGTCGGGATGTGGCGGATCTTGTACGCATTTTCGTTCAGGAATTCGTCAGACGGGAAGAAGCCCTTGTTGTAAAAGTAATGGTTCTCAATGCGCGCAAACGCCTCCGCGAACTTGGCATCGCTCATCGACTTGCCCTCGGCGTCCGACTGTTTTGACAACATTTTCACATCGATCTCATCATCATCAGCGCCAGTCTATCAAGGTACTCACTCCATAACAGCCACAGACAGCTTGTTCTTCGTACCGGCGGGATGAGGTTGCTCGTGGTGCGCTCCCACGTGGTCCACGCGAGCGCCGCCGGGAGACGCACGTTCGGGTCGTCGCTCGTTAGGCGCTTGTGGTACGCAGTAAGGAAGTCGTGGCGCTCGTCCTCGGGAATCGCGTCGCGGTACGCCTCCCAGCGATCCGGGTAGATGAAGCTCGCTCCTTGCTGCGTAATGAAACAGATACGCACACTCAGTTAGCATACCATTCCAATACAACAAAACTCGTTAGTCATACGACTGGGTTGGTACCTGGTAGTAAAAGTCGATTTCCTTCTTGCGCAGGTGGAAGATGCCGCGCAGCACGAGCTCTGTCACGCGCGTCGGATGGGTGATGGCGTACGCGATTGACTGTACGATCACAGAAAAAGATAGCATTGATGAGTACGCACTTGTGTTGGCGCTCAAGGTAAAGCAAGATATCAAAGGCGCCAGTCCTCGTGCAAATATGGCAGCAACAAACGTCAGTAACGTACCAGCGTGCTGCCCCACGAGCCGCCAAACACCTGCCAGCGCTCGATGTTTAGGTGGCGGCGCAGCTTCTCCATGTCTTCCACCAGGTGCCACGTCCTGCAGCCATCAACCACCCACCATGCAGTACGATACAGTTAGCTCTCATAAACAGTAACGACACGTACATAAAGGCCAAACACACGTACGTATTCTCCTCGAGGCACGCGTGCGGCGTGCTGCGTCCCGAGCCGCGCTGGTCCACCAAGATGATACGGTAGACGCGCGGGTCGTGATAGCGGCGCATGCTGTCCGAGCAACCGGCACCTGGGCCACCGTGGACCATGATCACGGGCTTGCCGTACGGATTGCCGCACTCCTCGTAGTACAGGCTGTGGGTCTTGGAGACCTGGAGCTTGCCGGCGTTGAATGGCTGGATCGCCGGGTACAAAAAGTCCTCGGCCGTGCGCAAAAAGTCTGGCAGTGGATACTTCTCTTCGAGCGTCTTCTTATGAGCGTCTGTAAGGGCGCCCTCTGAGTGCGCCGTCGTGCTCGTGGAGAACGCGGCGGCGAACGTGCCGACGGCTGCGAGCGACACGGCGAGCGTCGCGATGGACGGTGTCTTGCTCTGCTTGTTCGTGCCGTTCGCGTCGACGTCCACGGGGGTGACCGAGCGGCCGTTGCGGTGGAGCACCTGCAGCTGCACGCGCAGGGGCTTGCGCGACGCGCGGCCCAGCGAGCGGAAGAGCATCGTCGGTTGTTGTCTTGAACTTGGATTGTGACGCGGAAACAAGGGAACTCGCAAATCCTAAATTAAATTTCATGATTTATGCAAAGTTGAGGTTTACGCTTTTCATTTTTCAACAATGTCCTGATGAAAATGATGAGAACCTTGTGAGCGAGGTTGATGCCGCTCAGGAAGAGGCGCTTGGCATGTTCATTACTACTACGGAGACGCTTGATGCAGCCTTTGCATGCTGCACTGTATATGTAGGTAGAGCTGGAGACCATGCATGCAACGTGTTCTTGCAGCTGAGGGTCTCTCTCGCTCAAACATGGTCGCTTACTGATTCATGATTCACGCAACTCGTGTTTGTTTGGTTGATTGGGTTGCCCATGACCTGCCTGCTGTCATTGGGCTGGCACGCATGGCTGTGTATATTTACTTCTTCTTCTTCAGCAGCTTCTTATTGCGCAGTTCTTCTCTATAGTCCTCGTACTCGCCGTAGCGCGTGCTGCAAATGACAAAACCAAACCACAAAGTTGATGTCAGACAACCAATTTCCACAATTCCCAAACTTCATCATCATCAACACGCACGCACCTCCGCTCCTCTTCGTGCTGGATCTCGTCAAAGCTCGCCTCCATGTTGTACGAGTCCACCGAGTCAAACGAGTAGCTCCGCTTGCGGTTCTTGCGAAACATGCCCGAGATCACGCCGGGCGTGTACTCGCCGCCGTCGCTCACCACGAAGCTGTCGTCGCTATCCTCATCACTGTACGGGTTGCGCCGCTTCGGCATCGGCCGGTCGCGCCCACGCGCCGAATGCGGGCGAGATGCCGCCGCTGTCCGGTGCTTGCGCTTCAGGTCGTCCAGCGCCTGCTGGATCAGGCGGTGGTGCCCTTTCTTCGGGATCAAGCCGGGCAGGTCCTCCTTCTCAATGTTGCCCAGCAGCTTAATCGAGTCAAAGCCGTTCTCAAAGAACGCCGGCGCGTAGTCGCTCATGTCCACCTCCAGGCCCTTAAGCCACGCCAGCACCTCTCGCTGTCCTTCATTCAACGCGCCACCCTTCTTCTTTGCACCACCCGAGCCAGCAGCAGCGCCAGCCCTGTTTGTCGGACTCTTCTTGGCGCCACCAGATCTTGACGGTGGCGGTGCGCTGGCGGTTCCGCATACACGGGGGAACATCTTGTCCAGAAACGCCTTGCGGTCGTTCACTGGCGGCTCAGGAGCTGCTCTGTTGCCGCCACTGGACCGTGATGCAGAAGCAGACGACCCGCTCGCACCGACGCGTGACGAAGCGCCGCTAGAAGCGGACGCGCGCTGGCTGGCGGCCGCTCCACCCGAGGACCGACTGGGTTCCGAGCGGTAGACGTCGTTCAAACTCCCGTTCTCGCGAAGGTTCTTCTCACGCAGTGCCCGCAGCTTCTGCTGGCGAATGCGGTGCTGCTCTTCGCGTGATCTACAGCACACAGCAAACAACATAGGTAGGGATAAGCTGAATCATGAGCCGTTCATGCACCACCAGCCAGCATAAAATCACTCAGCTTACAGAACACCACTTGGCCGAGTCGCCCCTGGTGTGACCACGCGACGCGCTACGGGATCTGCGGGCCTGGACGCCGGCGGCGCCGACGCTGCTCGCACGGTCGAAGTGCGCGGCGGCGTGATGGTGCGGCGTTGCTGCATGAGCCGGTTCTGCGAGATGGTGCTCCGGGACGGCGCCGCCGAGATCGTCGTGCCCTTCCTGCCCTTGGCCACGGGCCTCGTGAGCACCTGCACAGTGCGCGAGTCGCGCTTCGCCTTCTCCGACGCGTACCCATCCTGCAGCCGCTTGCGCGCCTGTTCAAAGCGCTTTGTGTCCGCTCCTGCATGCACCAACCAGCACGACGACAATGAGTGTTAGTCCCCATTCAGCCAACAGCGCTAGTGACTGCCACCCACTCGTACCTGCCACCGCCTCTGGAGCACTGCCACCACTGCCGCCATTGCTGCTCACTCTGTTGTTGCTATTGTTACTACTGCTGCTCGCACTGGGCTTCTCCTTGTCCTTCATGCCGACCTGCGCCATCCACTTGTTCATGAGGCTCGTGCTGTAGCCGCGCACGATTTCGTCGTCGTGCTTGGTGAGCTTGCGCACCATGGCGCCGATGTTGGTCTGCTTGAGCAGGTCCACGTCCACTTTCAGCGTCGTGAGCTTGCCGAGGATCTGCTGCATGCTCGGCGCCACAGACTGGTCAGTCGTCCACCCCTCGCGCTTCACCACGCTCTTGATCTGCTGCGCCATGGCGGTCACCTGGTCCGGAGACGCCATCCCCTCTCGCTCGTTGTGTTCGATGCGTTATCGATGGAAATGCGCGCTCGCTCTCGTGTCCACGCAGACAGGCAAGGAAGGATGATGTCTCACTGCCCTCAATATGCCGACGCTTTTCCGTGATCTTGTGGCCTTTTTTGTATGGGCGTTTATATCCTGGAGCGCTGACTGCTTGCGTGGCTCACGAAAATAATAGACAAGGACACATCGTTCCCAGCTCAATTCATTTCTCAATTCATTCACAAATGTCCAGTTATCAGCGTAAATTGGCAGAATGGATTCGAATGAATTGCAGAGACGAGAAACATCATTTTGTAAAATACTTTAGCAGATATTTTGCAGCACAAACACATAATATGAAATGCAACCAAACGACGAAACTTCCTTTCGAATTCGATTTGGAGATGGGACGGAGCGGAACGGCTCGGTTCTTCTCACTACATGATTGGAAATGGCTCGATTTATGTTATAGCACTTATCATCTGCCCGTGGTTTCTGTCCCTCTCTGTATCATTGGAAGCCTCACTGCCGAAGCCCAAGCTAAGTGCGTCCTATTGGGAGGAGTAGGGAAACGTTGCTGAT